>BQKN01060645.1:9618-25242 GCA_022839385.1 Asparagus kiusianus | reverse complement strand
CTCATGAGCTAGCATTTTCACCATTATACCATATACATGTGTTAAAGAATACCTTAACGCCAAATTTGAAAGTCTACTTGATTTTCAGCTTATTTTTGAAGTTTGTATTTCCTGTTTGTCAATTAGAACCTGGAATAATGTGCGGTAATAAAAAATATTCATATTGCTTTCATTATGTTGATACATGAAATCTGGGTGCGCTACAAATTAATACAATATCCAATCAAGGTCAATATACATTATGGCGTGCACACACATAATCTGTTCAAATCATTTCTGATACAGAAATAATAAATGTCCACATCAATATTTTAGGTCTGTATATAACCAAATTTATTGCAGAATTTTGCAACAGATTAATGACTGATTTTCCTACCACATATAAAGCATCTTTGATCAGTTTGATGTATATAACATGAGAGTAAATCCATAAAAATGTGCCATAAGCGCAAGAAATGCATGCAAAGGTGAGCAGATTCTGAAATACATGGGTCCAATTTTGTGTGTGCACCATGACTATCGTCATTCTTTCCATTCATACATCAGTTCTAATTTGTGAAGGAGCGACAACAAATTGATGGTTACTTTAGTTTGACTAGCAATGGAGGCGCTGTTCGGAGCATAAATCCTTCTCGGTCAATTTATATTTTCTGAGGCTTAGCGTTTGATCCCAACTAGCTTGCCCATCATGAGGCAGAAGAGGTAGTTGTTGATACCCGGGTTATTTTCTGTTACTTCTTAATATCATTGAGTATTTCCCTAACAGGTAATTAATTATCTTCCGTAGAGAATTTTAGTCGAAGAACAGCATGTTTGCTACTGCAAAATCCTCAATAGGTTAGAATGCTGGAAGTTACTCTAGAATGAGTCATTGATGAGAATCTCAACTATCAAGGTACGATATTTCCATGTCTAGTACATTGTTCTCCCGTAACTAATTTTAAAATTTTCATTTCCCAAACAAAATTATACCGTAAGTGAATCAATGCTTCTTTATGATTAAGATGTATTCCTAGAATTCTTTTTTAATTTTCTTTCCCATTTTCTCTGTTCATCACTTCTAGTGGACCATCCATTGATGGTAAAGATTTGGGTTTGAACTGTGCAGGATAAAAATGAAAATTGGACTTAAAGGTTCCAACTCCAGGACACTGAGGAGCTAGCCCAGTCCTCAAACATGGTGAGGGTTCGAATCTTGATTGGTTCATTCACGGTGTTTGGAATATTTGTCTCAGATTTTCTACTCTATCTTCAAAGAATTAGGAAATGGGAGCTCTGAACCAAGAATAGGGAGATCATAACTAGATTATAGACATAAATTGATATGCATCAGGAGTAACTAAAAATAGTGTTTAAATAAATATGCATGGTAGTATGCACAACAGGACATTTAACTAATTAACTAAATTTTCTGCAGTGGTTAGCATGTAAGTTTATTTGTCTTTTGATCTCCTATAACAATACTTGGATGCAATAAAAATTTGCTTCATGCTTCCATTTATTGCTAACCTTCCTGGCCAACTTATAACAATATATTTTCGCTCATTTCGAAATGATTGTGCTCTTAATCTTTCCTCTTAAATGTTACAATTATATCTATCGATTATTGCTTTGTCCTTTGATTCTTTCATTTTCGCCAAATACACATGACAAGCAGTTTGTAGGTTATTTAGTATCCAACCTATCACACAGAATCTTGCACCTCTTTGTTGACCCCATTTAGGCTTGAAGTAGAAGTGAGGTCCATCATTTGAGAAGCCTAGGTCATCCTTTCACTTACTCACAAGATACGACTACAAACATGACAATCTCATCTAGCATGCTAAACGTTCAATATTGTTAATGATAGATAAAATTGTTATCCAGCGGAATAAGCAAAATATATGGGCTGATTGGTAAGAGTTTCTAAAAGAGCACAAGTTTGTCCACACTCTGATTCTTTCCCAAATGGACCTATACAGTGCTCAGTCTCAAAATTTTTACAAGAGCGGCCTAATCGAAGTGATAAAACAGTGTTCATTTCAGCGTAAATACTTTATTATAGATATTATATATCAGCGTAAATGTATAGATATTTTCTCCAAGGATGAAAATTTCTTAGATTTTGGGTCCTGTTAGTCTGTTATGTTGGATTTGGGTGAAGATTCAAACCTCCGCAGGTGAGGTCGACGGCGAGCTTCTGGCGAGGACGATGGCGAGCTCGAGTGCTCGTGCTTCAAGCGAGCACGAGCGAGCTCCACTCCAGGCGAGGTCGATGCGATTTTGGCTTGTTGCAGGCGAGCTCGAGAATTGGTTCAGGCGAGCTCGAGCGAGCGACGAGGGCAGGCGAGATCGAAGATCTTCAGGCAAGCTTAAGGCTTTTACAGGCGAGCTTGAGCTCGAGCGCTGTAGGTGAGCTCGAGCTCGAGCATTGCAGGCGAGCTTCGGCGACAGGCTGTCGCCTGCCTGTCGCTAGGGTTTCCCTATAAAAGGTAAAACCCAGGGCACGAGATGAGATCTTCTCCTCTCTTTCTCGTGGTGTTCTTTCTCCTTGCGGCGGACTCAAAAACTCAACGGAGTTTTTCCTTCTCCTCTCATGAATTTTTCAGCTCTCAGATTTGAGGGAGAAATTAAAGGGGGTATTTAAGAATGGGATTTTATTACTGTAGCTACAGTGATAATTAGCATTTATTGAGAGATTTTAAGTTTGAGATCTGTTCTTGCTTTGTAATTTCATGTTGATTAATAAGAAATTAATTGTGTGGCTCCCGAGGACGTAGACAGTTGCCGAACCTCGTTAAATCTTGGTGTATTTTCTCTATACTATGTTTTTTGCTGTTTTAGGGTTTTCGAGGTAAATTCCCAACAACTAGTATCAGAGGGTAAAACGATTTAGAGGAAGTCTGATTCAAGTGGGAGCCATGGCCGCAGATGAAGGAAAAGTGAGACTTAAAAAGTTAGATAGAATAGATTTCGGATTCTAAAAAATACGGATAGATGATTATCTGTATCAAAAAAATCTGTATCAACCACTTTGGGGAAAGAAGCCGGAGTCTATAAAGGAGGATGAGTGGAACCTTCTAGACGGACAAGCTCTCGGTGTTATCAGATTGACGTTGACCCGCAATGTTGCATTCAACATAGCGAAGGAGAATACCACAACGGGTCTTATGGCAGCACTCTCAGATATGTAAGAGAAACAATCAGCCACCAACAAAGTTCATTTGATGCGGCGGTTATTCAATCTGAGAATGGCGGAAGGCGCGTCAGTAGCACAACACCTCAATAAACTCAACACGGTCACAACCCAATTGAGTTCAGTTGAAATTGAGTTTGATGAGATAGTTCGGGCGTTGATACTTTTGTCTTCCTACCAGAGAGTTGGAACGCTATAATCACAGTTGTGAGTAGCTCGTTGGGACGCAACAAGTTAAAGTTCGATGACGTTCGTGATCTGGTTCTCAGTGAGGAGATTCGACGAAAAGAGTCGGGTAAAGCTATAACCTCTTCAGTATTGCATACAAAGTCAAGAGGTAGAAATTCAACCAGAGGGAACGGGCAAGGCAAATCAAACTACAGAGGTAGATCAAAGGACAGGAAGTCCAAATCCAAGAATCCAAGCAACAGCTCGAAGTCTATTGAGTGTTGGAATTGTGGAAAGATCGGGCATTATAAGAATCAGTGCAAGTGTGCATAGAAGGAGAAGGAGGCGAAGGCGAAGGCAGAGGTGAATGTCACTTCCACCTTTGGAGGAGACGACGCATTGATATGCTCTTTGGAGAGCAAGGAGGAATCTTGGGTGTTAGATTGAGGAGCGTCGTTCTATGCCATTTCTCAGAAAGAATTCTTCGAGAAGTATGTCCTCAAAAATCTTGGATACGTATACCTTGGTGATGGTCAACCGTGTTCTATTGTGGGCAAATGTATAGTGAAAATTAAGTTGAACGGGTCAGTATGGGAGCTGAAGGATATCAGGCATATTCCTGACCTGAGAAAGAACTTAATATCCGTAGGCTAGTTGGCTGGCGTAGGATACATTATAACCTTCCATGGAGATGATTGGAAGATCTCAAAGAGCGCAATGACGATTGTATGAGGCAAGAAGACTGGTACCATGTATATGATAGTAGGTGCATATCGTTTGATCTCATTGCCGCAGGCAATGAGACTTTAAATCTGTAGCACCAGAGACTCGATTATATGAGTGAGAAGGGGATAAAGATCATGCACACAAAGGAAAAACTCTCAGGTCTAGAATCAGTTGATTTAGATATGTGTGAATAATACATACTTAGAAAGCAGAAGAGAGTCAACTTTCAGATAAGTGGCAGAACCCCTAGGAAAGAGAAACTAGAGCTCGTTCACTCAGATATTTGGGGACCAACCACCACCCCGTCCATTGGTGGTAAACACTACTTCGTGATTTTTATCGATGATCGCTCTTGAAAAGTGTGGGCCTACTTTTTAAAGCATAAGTCAGAAGTATTTGAAGCTTTCAGGGGATGAAAAGATATGTTCGAGAATAAGATTGGTTTGAGAATAAAAAAGCTCAGGACCAACAATAGCGGTAAGTATGAAGACACCAGATTCAAGAAGTTCTGCTATAAGCACGGGATCGGAATGGAGAGAATCGTGCCCGGCACGCCTTGGCAAATGGTGTAGCTGAGCGGATGAACAGAATGTTGATAGAGAGAGCCAGAAGTATTCGAATACAGTCAGGCCTACCAAATCAATTCTGAGCAGGAGCAGTTAACACAGCAGCTTACTTGATCAACCGAGGTCTATCGGTTCCATTGGAGCACAGAATACCAGAGGAGGTATGGTGCGGAAAGGAGGTAAGTCTCTCACATATCAAAGTTTTTCGTTGTGTAGCTTATGTGCATATTAGTTATCAAGACAGGAATAAGCTTGATCCCAAGTCCAAGAAATGCACATTCATCGGGTATGGTGAAGATGAGTTCGGCTATCGTATTTAGGACAACGAAAATAAGAAGGTGATCAGGAACAAAGATGTGATATTCAATGAGAAGGTGATGTACAAGAACATGCACAAATCAAATGACTCAGAGAGCGAGTCAACATTTGTAGATGTAGATGATGTCCCGAGTAACCTCTCGGAAGAACCCAATGCAGAAGGTCCTCAGCTAGAAGAACCTGTTGGATAGAACGGTGCGCAGGAGCCTGACACACCAGCTCTGATATTAAGAAGTTCTTCTCGGCCTCCTGTACCCAATAGGAGATATATGAACTATCTGTTACTAACAGATGGAGGGGAGCCTGAAAGCTATAATGAAGCTTTCAGGGTGGAGATGTGAGCAAGTGGGAGCTTGCCATGAAAGATAAGATGAAGTCCCTTATCTTAAACCAGACATGGGAACTAGCTGAGTTACCCATGGGGAAGAAGGTACTCCACAACAAATGGGTGTACCGGGTGAAAGAGGAGCAGGATGGCTCCAGAAAATATAAAGCCTGATTAGTTGTCAAAGGATTCTAACAAAAGAAAGGAATTAGCTACACCAATATTTTTACTCCAGTGGTGAAGCTCAATACTATCAGGACAGTGATAAGTATTGTAGCTATTGAAGATCTTCATCTCGCGTAGTTGGACGTGAAGACGGTATTTCTTCATGGAGATCTAGAAGAGAAGATATACATGCACCAGCCAGAAGGTTTCTCAAAAGAAAAGAAGAAGAACCTGATGTCCAGACTCAAGAAGAGCTTGTATGGTCTGAAACAAGCCCCAAGATAGTGGTACAGAAAGTTTGATGGCTTCATGCACAAGAAAGATTTTTATAAGTTCAACACAGACCATTGTTGCTACTTCAAAAGATATCAGTCTAGTTATATCATCTTACTGCTGTATGTTGATGATATGTTAGTTGCAGATACAGATAGGATGATATCAGGAGTTTGAAGCAGCAACTATCAAAGGAGTTTGACATGAAGGACTTGTGTCCAGCAAAGAAGATCATTGGAATACAAATCACGAGAGATAAGAAGAGAGCTCTCTTGAAGTTAACTCAGATGGAGTACATCAATCGTGTTTTGTAGAGATTCAATATGGGCGATGCCAAGCCAGTTAGCACACCCTTAGCTATTTTTGCCTATCAAAGGATTAGTCTCCTCAGTCCGAAAAAAAGAAAGAGAGTATGGCTAAGGTTCCTTATGCCTCAGGCATTGGAAGCTTGATGTACGCAATGGTCTGTATGAGACTAGACATTAGCCATGCAGTGGGAGTGGTCAGCCGATTTATGTCGAATCTAAGAAAAGCTCATTGGGAAGCAGTCAAGTAGATTCTGAGATATTTACGAGGAACCATATAGAAGTGTTTGTACTTTGGTAAGAGAGAGGTAGAAGTGCAATGGTACGTAGATGCAGACTTCGGAGGTGAAGTCGATCACTGGAGAAGCACCACCAGATATGTATTCACTGTCAGAACTGCAACTATTAGTTGGATGTCATAGATATAGAAGATTGTCACTTTGTCCACTACAGAAGCTGAGTATGTTGCAGTGACTGAAGCCAGTAAAGAGATGATATGGCTTCTACTAACTTCAGGGTTTGTTAACAAAGCTGGGATTCAAACATGAGAAGAATGTTCTGCATAGCGATAGTCATAGTGTGATCCACTTAGCTAAGAATTCCACATTTTATTCTAGAATGAAGCATATTAGGCTTCGGTACCACTTCATCAGATCACTGTTGGAAGATGACGTGTTGAAACTGAAGAAGATTTCAAGAAGTAAGAATCAAGTAGATATGTTGGTGGTAATCGTTTAGAACTGGAGTTGTGTGCAACTTCAGTTGACGTTCATACATAAGTGATGAGGGCGGAGCCACACAAGAGATGATGCTTGTTGAGATAGCTTGCTGATGGCAGTTTGTTCTCCAAGTGGGAGATTGTTGGATTTGGGTAAAGAATCAAACCTCTGCAGGTGAGGTAGAGGGAGAGCTCGAGCGCTCGTGCTTCAGGCAAGCACGGGCGAGCTCCACTCCAGGTGAGGTCGAGGCGATTTTGGCTTGTTGCAGGCGAGCTCGAGAATTGGTTCAGGCGAGTTCGAGAATTGGTTCAGGTGAGCCCGAGCGAGCTATGAGGGTAGGCGAGATCGAAGATCTTCAGACAAGCTTAGGACCTTTACAGGCGAGCTCGAGAATTGGTTCAGGCAGGCTCGAGCGAGCGATGAGGGTAGGTGAGATCGAAGATCTTCAGGCGAGCTTAGGACCTTTACAGGCGAGCTCGAACTTGTGAGTGGGGGGGCCTAGCCACCACACGTGAGTGCTGAGTCCAGCGGACAAAGAAAACAAAACGCGTGAAAAGAGTGAACTTTGTTTCAGAGGCCCACCCGATACGAAAGTGATATAAATAAATGTAGTGGCTCCTAGGGTTTCGTGCGTAAGGAGTTTATTTGGTTTTTGCGGCCACAGAGCGCGTGCAAAGGAATTGTTTTTATTTTTCTTCGGCTGGGCTTAGTGCAAGAGCAGGCAAAGGGGTTTTGAGAAAAAAAAAAGCCGCTGTTTGTGACGGAGTTCTTTTGTGTATTCTTTGAGAGAGTATTTGTATGAGGGATTTGAGAGTTTGTGTGAGGTTTTAGATTGAGTGATTGTAAACCCTAGTTGTATCTCTCCCTCTAATAGTAGATCTCCCCCTTCTTGCCCCGTGGACATAGGCAGTTTGCCGAACCACGTAAAAAGTTATGTTCTTGTCGTGATTTGTAATAGCTTGTAGGATCCCTCGACAGGTCAGTCCTAGAACTGATGAGAGGAAGAGCCGATATCTCACTTGGTTGAGATATCCGCTTCAGATTCTTGTTTCCTTGGTGAGACAGGAATTCTTATCGATCTAATCTCTCTTGTTGTGCTGCCGAAGTGCTGCCGGAATTTCCGCTGCACGCAACAAGTGGTATCAGAGCTCCGGGTTAGACTTGGGAGCTTGTTTGAAGGATTCGCTGAAGGATTCTTATTTGAAGGGTTAGATCGACAATATGGGTGAAGCAAGCACATCGGGATCGTCTCTTACGAAGACGATACATAGTTTGAGCATCAATAATATGAAGATTGATGTTCCGAAGTTCGACGGCAAGATAAATTTCGGATTGTGGAGGTGTCAGGTGATGGACGCCTTGGACGCTCAGAATTTGGAGGAGACTCTTGAGTTACAAGAGAAACCTGCCGATATGGAAGCTAAGGTTTGGAAGAAGATGAATAGTAGGGCGTGTGGAGTTATTCGGTCATGCTTGACGCCGGATCTTATTTATGACGTGATGAACGAGACGTCGGCGAAGAAGATGTGGGAAACACTCAATGAGAAATATCTAACGAAGAGCATTGAGAATCGGCTTCACTTGAAGAAGAGGTTTTACCAATTCAAGATGAAGAGGGGAGTTTCCATTCGGGAGCATGTTAACAACTTCACAAAACTACTTTCAGACATGGCCAATGTGGATATCATGGTTGAGGATGAAGACAAGGCGATGCTACTTTTGTGTTCGTTGCCCGAGGATAATTATGGTACTTTTGTCCTAACTATGATTAATGGAAGAACTACTGTTAGTTACAAGGAGGTGACCTCAGCGTTGGTGAATTATGAGTTGAGGAAGAGTGTTGATGAGTCCTCCGAGAAGACATCGGGAGATGCATTAGTAGTTCATGGCCGTGGTTCAAACCGAAGCAGGAGGTCGCAGTCTAGAGATACACATCGTGGGATTCGTAGGAATCAATGTGCCTTTTGTAAAGAGGATGGATATTAGAAAGTCGAATGCCCAAAGTTAGATCGAGCCGAGAAGAATAAGGGGAAAGCTGTACAAGCTTCAGAGGTGAATGTTGTCAAGACTAGTGGCAACAATTCAGATTCGGATTCTTCGGGCTATTCGTTGTCTGCACTACCGTCAGTTTGTGTTGCCAACTCTACAGAGTGGATATTGGATTCAGGTGCTTCATACCATGTATGCCCTAGGAGGGATTGATTCTCCAGCTTTCAGAAGTTGGAAAGAGAGGATGTTGTGCTCATGGGTAATGGACATGCATGCTCTATTGGTGGTATTGGTACAGTTCGTATTCGGATGTATGACGGAGTGATTCAGGAATTGAAAGAAGTGAGGTTCGTTCCGCAGTTGTCGAAGAACATCATTTCACTAGGAGCTTTGGTGGCATCTGGCTATAAAGTGACCTTGGTGGATGCACGTTTGAAGGTCACATTGGGGTCCATGATTGTGATGAAGGGCGTCAGAAGGAGCAATTTGTATTATTTGCTCGGAAGCACGGCGATTGATAGGGAGATGACGACTTCATCAGATTCGGGTAGACTGTGGCGTTGTTTGATGCTGGGTTATTTGATTGGTAATACCGTGCATAGGTTATTGAGGAGTGCTTTGACCTGCAATTTGAAGTCCTGTGAACCCATTGGTATGAGCAAGAAGACCGAGGTGGAGTTTGGCACTTCTATCCATCATTCAAGGGGTCTTCTGAGGGGTGTTCATTCAGGCATTCGGGGGCCTTCCAAGGGAACATCATTGGGAGGTAATATGTATGTGGTTTTCACAGTTGGGGATTGCTCTAGGCATTGGTGGGTTGCAACCAAGTCCCGTTGGTATGAAGTCCTAGAAGCCCGCAACAAATGGAGGAAGTGTATTAGCAGAAATGTGAAGGTACTTCAGTCTGATGTTAGAGGGAGGTACAAGAGGGACCTATTTCTGCATTTGTGCCGAGCTCACGACAAAAAGAGACACTTCATTGGTGTGGAAACTTTGAGGCGACGTGATGAGATGGCGGATTTGAGGAGTTGTTCCTTTCTGGAGGAGGATCGGCATTTGATGTCGAGCATTGGCATTGGTGTGCAGGCTACGACATGTTTGGGCCGTCTTATGTATAGGTTGCCGACTACTGTATGTAGAGATATGGGATCTGGTAGAGCTGCTTCAGATTTTGGGTTGCGTCGGATGTTTGGCTACCCAACAGTTGGTCACATCGTGGATGTGAGATTTGATCCGATAGCACATTTGGGATTCAGAGGCTCGTTTGATTATCGTTTGGGAGCTTCTGACTTTGTTCTGAGCATGTATGTCACGTTTGACTCTCGGCAGGTGGAGAGTGGTGATCAGATCATTAGGACATCGCAGCGGGTGGAGAGTGAAGCTACTCCACGTTGGGTGAAAACTCCAGATCATACTGTATCATTTAGGATTCCAGCTGATGTAACACAGATTAGGAATCATGTTGTTTTGGATGCAGATGATGAATTGGATTCGATTGTAGCTGATGGACTTGATTTGGATACGGCCATGGAGGTGTTTGATTTGTCTCAATTTGGGGCCATTGGGAGTGCTATCAGTTGCAGATCGTTTGGTGATATTGAAGAAGAGTTGCAGACTTTTTTATTTTTTGATTGAGGGCCTTTGGAGGCCATTGGGTGAACTACGTTCGGCTTGATTCCTTGGGCAAGAGGATACGTAGGCAGTCTTTACGATGCAGCCGGGTTAGAATTAGATGGGGGTGAGATCGATTTGGTGAGCGACATCGACATTTGGGGTGAGTGTTCGCACTCCCATTTGGGTCTCAGCAAGTGAGGCATTTGGTGTAGTCGGTGTAGGCTCAGTTTGATTTGATGAGTAGACACTATTTGGTTTGGGTTGAGTGTTCGCACTCCCGTTTGGGTCTCGACCTGTTGTGGATGGAGTCCGTTGTCATGAGTCCGTTGCCATGTCGTACTGGACACAACAAGTTGGGACATTTGATTGCTTTGATGTCGGCTCAGTTTTGAAAAAACTTCACCGAGGTGGAGAATTGTGAGTGGGGGGGCCCAGCCACCACACGTGAGTGCTGAGTCCAGCGGACAAAGAAAACAAAACGCGTGAAAAGAGTGAACTTTGTTTCAGAGGCCCACCCGATACGAAAGTGATATAAATAAATGTAGTGGCTCCTAGGGTTTCGTGCGCAAGGAGTTTATTTGGTTTTTGCGGCCACAGAGCGCGTGCAAAGGAATTGTTTTTATTTTTCTTCGGCTGGGCTTCGTGCAAGCGCAGGCAAAGGGGTTTTGAGAAAAAAAAACAGCCGCTGTTTGTGACGGAGTTCTTTTGTGTATTCTTTGAGAGAGTATTTGTATGAGGGATTTGAGAGTTTGTGTGAGGTTTTAGATTGAGTGATTGTAAACCCTAGTTGTATCTCTCCCTCTAATAGTAGATCTCCCCTTCCTTGCCCCGTGGACGTAGGCAGTTTGCCGAACCACGTAAAAGTTGTGTTCTTGTCGTGATTTGTAATAGCTTGTAGGATCTCTCGACAGGTCAGTCCTAGAACTGATGAGAGGAAGAGCCGATATCTCACTTGGTTGAGATATCCGCTTCAGATTCTTGTTTCCTTGGTGAGACAGGAATTCTTATCGATCTAATCTCTCTTGTTGTACTGCCGAAGTGCTGCCGAAATTTTCGCTGCGCGCAACAGAACTCGAGCGCTGCAGGCGAGCTTCGGGGACATGCTGTCTCTAGCCTGTCGCTAGGGTTTCCCTATAAAAGGGAAATCCCAGGGCATGAGATGAGATCTTCTCCTCTCTTTCTCGTGATGTTCTTTCTCCTAGCGGCGGACTCAAAAACTCAGCGGAGTTTTTCCTTCTCCTCTCGTGAATTTTTCAGCTCTCAGATTTGAGGGAGAAATTAAAGGGGGTATTTAAGAAGGTGATTTTATTACTGTAGCTATAGTGATAATTAATATTTATTGAGAGATCTCAAGTTTGAGATCTGTTCTTGCTTTGTAATTTCTTGTTGATTAATAAGAAATTAATTGTGTGGCTCCCGAGGACGTAGGTAGTTGCCGAACCTCGTTAATCTTGGTGTATTTTCTCTATACTGTGTTTTTTGTTGTTTTAGGGTTTTCGGCATAAATTCCCAACATGTTACTAGTCTTAGGTGTAATCTTTGATTCTTACTGCAAAGTTGATCACACCACAATTCACTGTAAAGAGCATTAACGACTACGATAGAGAGTGTCTTAAATTTGGATGAGAAATTCAGGTTAATGCACATATCTCATTGCGTTAATGCACAGAATCGAGCCAGATATTTTTTTATGGATTCGGTACCAATTGTTGTAAGAACGAAGTTTCTCGAAAATTTTAGTTCAGGAAAGAAAATAACTGAGAATAACAAAACACATTCGGTCCAGCTGGACTCTTCGGTTCTAAGTGCACGACATACATTATCAGTGGCTACAAATAGGGAATCAACACACAAAAAATTTTCAATAGAGGGCTTATATGGTTTGGAGTTGCCCGTCTCCGCCCTTTTGGGAGGGAGAGGAAGCTCCAGCAGCCAATTCTTACCCTGTCAGCAACTACAAACAAGATGTTATTCGCAATATGTTTTTATTTAATACAGAGGCACGGTGTTTGATCCCATCTAATTGCGCGTGCTCTATTGAGATTGGATCAAGTGCAAAGCTCAAGTGGAAACCTACCACTTGAGCTCCCGCAGGTTTTTTTTTTGGGGTTTTTCTCTTTTAACCCAAAATTTTACCCTCACTTATTTAAAAACCCACCCACTTATATAAACATTCATAAACCCAAAATATCTCATGCCATTTATTTTTAAACCCAATAGGTATAATTCACTCATTCTTTATACTGTATTTTCCCAATAAAATAGAAATCCCTAAATTGCCCTTCATCCCCAAATACAACAACGATCTCTCTCTCATTCGTTTCATTTCCCCAGATATAATCGATTCTCATAACCCTAAGAGGCGATTTTTCAAACCTCAAAAATCCCAAGCCGATGAAGGACAAGGCGGATGAGGTGGTGATGTCGCCGATGACGACAGCTGCATTGGTCGCCGGGGTTAAGAAGGGGAGGGGGGGCCGCCGAAGGTGAAAACCCCTTTTTTTATGTGGGTTTTGCTTCAAGTTGGCAACATTAGGGTTCGTTGGAGGCCTAGAGGTAATTTTTTTTTAATGAACAGAGTTTTTTGCCCGTCTAGTAGAGTAGAATCATGAGATGTAAATCTAGAGTTGATATGATTGGGACGGGCCCTAATTGATGATGCTTCTAATTTTTGTAATTAATTAACTTTTCTATGTTTTTTTTATACGTTTGGTTGGAGTTGTTAATAGAATCTTTAACTTTGTTGTTAGTAAACAATGGGGGAATAAGTGGAAGGTTAGGATGCTGCTTATACGACTGAGGTCCTAAATGAAGGTGTAAGATAACAAAAATTCCATGACAGGGGTTTTTGGCTGGTGATTCTGGTTTCTTGAGTCCGGACACCTTTCTGTTTTTGTTGCTTTGTTCTCTGTCTCTCTCTCTCTCTTTCACTACCAATGCTAATTTAAGATTTCAATTTTTAATTTTTGTGAGCTATTGAGTTCCTCTGAGTTTAGAGATATCTGTGGTTTGTTGTAATTTGTATGTACATTGTAGGATATGAGACATGTGTTACTGAAAGCAACTGAAATTGATGGCGGTTTCTAATTTTATCCTGCTCTTTTAATCATGTTTAGAGATCTTTGTTGTAATTTGTATTTATTTGGGTTTTGTTTGCTATTTGTTTATTTTATTAACTTTCTTCAAATATTTTCAGTAATTGTATTATGGATGTTCATTTTTTTTCATGAGAGTCTGTAAGAATTATAAGAGTTTTAATTTTATCATGAACTGGGAAATAATTATTCTAAGTCCCTACATCTTTTTGTTTAGAGGTTCCATATTGTTTAAAACATGTTTCTTTATTGAGGAATAATTAGAAATTGGATAGCCTTGATAGCCTTAAAGTAGTAAACTCCGAAGCGCCTCATCTAGAAGTGTAAACATGTTAGCAGTTTGCTCATTGCTTGCTTCGGATATTTGATACGATAATGTGTATTTTTTGTTGTTTACCTATTAGTATGAGCGTACTAATTTTGGTCTTTTTTCCAGGTATGTTTTAATGAACTGGTTGAGAAGAGTTAGAACATGATGTATTCATTGAAGATCTACCACCAATCTTATGTATGAAGAACCGCGGTTCCTTTCGAAGGAAACCCAAGAGCCTTGACAAGCTTGCTGATGCAGCTAAAGTAGTTAGGGGAAACAACACTGAAGAAAGTGAAATGATATTTGGAACATTATCTGTATTGAAGATGTCTTCTTTTTTTAATATTATGTTAGTCTGTATACTTATAACATAAGTATGCATGTGTACTGAGGATATATAAGTATTCAGATTAATATGATTCATCATGTATCGGATATTTTTATTTTGGAAGCATGTTATAAGGGCCACCAGTGGTTATATGTCTATGAAATATGTTTCGGATCTTGTATTTTGTATCAAATGTGTACATTCATAGCTCATGGTATTGTTCTATTCCAAAACTAGTGCTATATGATAATTTTGCGATATTTGGTTGATGTGCAACATTTATATATGTCTCATGTGTAGGTTCAGCGATATCAAATGTCATGTTTTATGTATAAGAGTTGACGTTGTTACATAGAAAAGGTGTTATATTATATTCGCCTACGTTATGTGTCGTGTGACCAATCATTGACAAAGTATAGCACCTTTTACTTTCTGTAAATTCTGCAGCTTAAGAGCCTAAAATCAAATCAGTTTTTTTCGCCGCGACGAAACCACTCGACGACCTACGTCACGTGTTATTGACCAATCATCCACCGTGACGGGGGGTCCTCGCGCAATTTTGAAGCTTCTGGGCAAAGTATAGCACCTTATGGGAAAGTATAGAACCTTTTGGCCAAAGTATAGCACTATATTACAAAGTATAGCACTTTATTGACAAAGTATAGCACCTTATTGGAAAAGTATAGCACCTTTTACTTTCTGGAAATTCTACAGCTTAAGAGCCTAAAATCAAATTAGTTTTTTTCGCCGCGACGAAACCACTCGACGACCTACGTCACGTGTTATTGACCAATCATCCACCGCGACGAGGGGTCCTCGCGCAATTTTGAAGCTTCTGGGCAAAGTATAGCACCTTATGGGAAAGTATAGCACCTTTTGGCCAAAGTATAGCACTATATTACAAAGTATAGCACTTTATTGACAAAGTATAGCACCTTATTGGCAAAGTATAGCACCATATGACCAATTATCGATAATGTGCTATACTTTATCGATAAGGTGCTATACTATTGCCATAATGTGCTATACTTTGTCATAAGGTGCTATACTTTATAAATAAGATGCTATACTTTTCCATAAAGTGCTATACTTTGTCAAAAGCTGGAGAATTGAGCGAGGACCTCTCGTCGAGGTGGATAATTGGTCAGGCGACACATAAAATGCTATACTTTATCAATAAGCTTCTATAACATAAGTATGCATGTGTCGCCTGACCAATTATCCACCTCGACGAGAGGTCCTCGCTTAATTTTCCAACTTTTGATAAAGTATAGCACTTTATGGAAAAGTATAGCAGCTTATTGATAAAGTATAGCACCTTATGACAAAGTATAGCACCTTATGGCAATAGTATAGCACCTTATCGATAAAGTATAGCACATTATTGATAATTGGTCATATGGTGCTATATTTTGCCAGTAAGGTGCTATACTTTGTCAATAAAACGCTATACTTTGTAATATAGTGCTATACTTTAGCCAAAAGGTGCTATACTTTACCATAAGGTGCTATACTTTGCCCAGAAGCTTCAAAATTGCGCGAGGA
>BQKN01060644.1:0-30597 GCA_022839385.1 Asparagus kiusianus | reverse complement strand
TTTTGTGGTGACGACGAATCCGAGAAATTTACCGCTCGACATTCCTAGGAAGGATTTAGTCGGGTTCATCTTTAGCTGATGAGTTCTCATCAGATCAAACATCGTCTTCAGATCATTAATGTGGTCTTTTTTATCACGACTCTTAACGACCAAATCATCAACATAGCATTCAACGGTCTTCCGCAGATGTTCTTGAAAGATTTGCGTCATGGCTCGTTGGTACGTGGCGCCAGCATTTTTTAAACCAAAAGGCATAACCGTATAGCAAAAGACCCCCATGGGTGTTCTGAATGCTGTATGCTTTTCATCGTCTGGGTGCATCTTGATTTGATTATATCCCGAGAAACCATCCATAAATGACATTCTCTCGAATCCGCAAGTATTGTCAATAATGACGTCCGTAATTGGTAGTGGGAAGTCATCTTTAGGACAGGCGGCATTCAGATCTCTGAAATCAATACAGATTCTGATCTTTCCGGTCTTTTTAAGAACTGGAACAATGTTAGCTAGCCATTCAGGATGTTGTTCTTCTCTGATAAAACCTGAGTCGATCAACTTCTTGACTTCAGCTTCTATCGCCTCCATAATTTGTGGACGAAACCGTCTTTGTTGTTGCTTGACAGGTTTGACATCCGGTTTTATGTTGAGGGTGTGCATTGCTATGTTCGGATCGAGTCCCGACATATCTTCGTAATTCCAAGCAAAAACGTCGATATACTCTCTAATGAGAGCGATTAACTCTTCTTTCTCGTCTGGTGGAAGGTCACCACTGATAAATATAGGTTTCGGATTAGTTTCGTCACCCATATTAATTTGGACCACTTTATCCTCAGTAGGAGGTTCTCTTTGTTCAAATCGGTCGCCATATTGGATATTCATGTAATGTGTCCATGGGTCTTCCCAAATAGGTAATTGATCGTCCTCTTCAGTTGTAGAAGGATCGACTGTCGCCATGTTCGACATTAGGGCTTTGAATCTCTCCCCGATGCTTGTGTCAGAGTCCCACATTGAAGTGTCGGATGAATGCCCGCTTCCATTTATCAATTGGCTAATGATCTGTTGGCAATCTTCGTCATCAGATGACGAATTATAACCTAGACCTCTATTATGACTATAATAATTATCCGGTTTTCCTTTTGGTACATAGGTAGAACGGGGTGGAACCCTAACTCCTTGACCAAAATGAAGACCTTCACCAAGTGAGAGATCATAGCCTTGTCTCTCCATGTAATCATTAGCTTGCCAACTATACCGAGAGAAATGCCATCCAGGCTTTTCATCATCTGAATTGCTATCCAAGAAAAGATTAGGAGTTGGGGATGGATTCCCTTTCCCAAAGATTATTTCCTTCTCACCCCCTGTCTTTGCAGGTAGGATCACCGTTGTCCCAGCTGAATTTTGCAGATATTTCGTCGCCGTGCAGGACGAACGAATTGGCATGTGTAGATTAGGATTATCATACAATTCCTGCATTACGTCATTAAGACAAGGCGAATACTCTAAATCATTTTTTATTATTTCATCGGCAAGTTGCCAGTTACAACTTTCGTCCGACGATTCATCACCGTCCAGATCGATTACAAGAGGTTCAATGTCATTTAATACAAGACCTTCACTATAATCGAGCCCGGCTTCGGTATCAGCTTCATCTCCGCTGTCCGTACCATGGGCCGATGGTTCAGTTTCGGACTCAGCACCATATAGAAGGGAGTCGGTAAAATAGTTTTCTAACCCCTTGAATGGTTGCTTATCCGCGACCACCGTCTTAACCTCCTCATTAGCGTCGACATATTTCAAACACTGATGGAGGGTGGAGGGAACTATAAGATTACCGTGGATCCATGGACGACCCAACAGTAAATTATAGGAAGTTTCTGCATCAATCACATAGCATGTGACCTCAGACTTCAAATCTCCGAGTTGACACTTCACCCGGATTTTTCCTAACGGTCTTGATCCGCTAGTGTTAAATCCATAAATGACAGTTCCCGTTGAGGCTAACTTGCTGGCGGGAATCCCGAGGTAGTACATCAACCGGAGTGGCATGATGCTAACAGCGGAACCCGGATCGACTTGAATCCGGTTGACCATGCTCGAACCGATATATCCAGTAAAGTATAGCGGTCTATCATGCTTTGAGTTCCTGACTTGCATATCTTCCTTTGTGAAAGCGATGCAAGGGAATTTAGTGGCTGCCAGATTACAATGCTGCACTGACGACTCTGGCTCTTCAGGCATTGGTTTAATCTGAGTGAGGAATACCTCAGAATCAGCCAAGGCTTCTTGTAAAGCTATCCTGGTTTCCTTCGAGAGGCGCAATAATTCGTACAACGTGATCCTTGCTGGGATATTGGCTAACTGAGTCATGACATCGAAGCGGTATGGGGCATTTGAACTTTCCGGTTTGTCTCGTCCAATTGGTTTACTGAAACGAGACTGCTTCGGAATTTGAACTTCTTTGGGTTGAGGTTCCTTTTCTTTCTGCTTAACAACTCTCTGAGGTCTCTCGGTTGCTACGGGTGGGGTCGTATCCACCCCCCAGTTCTGCTAGAGTTTTACCATTAGAATTAGGAACTTCAGGATACTGGTAATGATATTCATTTCCACCTCTTGTTGCGAAAACTTCCTGTTCTTCATCAGAAAGTGGTAGAGCTGCTATCTCCTCATCGTTCTTCTCAGGAATCGCCGAGGCTCCGTAACAGGACTTCTCCTTTCCTTTGCCCTTCGATTTCTTCTTCGATGTGGATGCCGTCCACTGTTCGTCTTCAAGCAAATCCGGATGAACCCAAAGGATTTCGCCGTTAGGGGCTGTATGTGATACTAACCCTTTTTGGCGCTGTCCATGAGGATCATCATTGATAGTTTGCATCTTTACCTTTGGCACTGGTTCGGCTTGGAACCAGGACAAAGGAACCGACCCGAAGCTAATGGAGATCGCGTTTGCGCCCACCTTCTTCTCTTTTGGCTTCGGTGTCACAATACCAACATCAATTAAGGTTTGTATTTTGTCCTTCAAGACATAACACGCCTTAGTGGGATGGTGGACCCTTCTGTGGTACGCACAGTATTTTGGGTCATTAATCTTCGTTGCTTCTTCTTGGTTTGTGACCGGTGGAAGCTTAATCTTGTTATTCTCTAGTAGGTACTTGAAGATAACTGGAACTTCATCATCTTTGAAAGAATATTCCTTCGGGAACCTGGGTTCAGAAGGCTTAAACTGCTTCTGGGGTTGCTGATTCTGATTTGGTGCCAGCTGGAATGAAGACTGCTGCGGTTGTGGCGGCTGCTGTGACGTTTGATGCGCATCGACAGCGGGTCCCGACCCCCTTCCTCTGCCTCGAGGATTGAAGTTCTGTTTCTGATTTTGATTATTATTTGGTGGCTGACCTCTCTCCAAATTCCTCCTCTTGAGAAACCGTTCAGCTTGCTCACCTCTGACCTTCAACTCCTTCCAGGTCTTAGAGGGTATAACCCCCATTATCTCCAGTACATCCAAAGACAAGTTATTGTGACATGTCTGTAGGATGAATTCTTCGGTGAGTGGATCTCTGCAATTCACCGCTTTGTTCCGGAATCGTTTGACAAATACGTCAACCGATTCTCCATTCTTCTGCTTCTCGTCCAACAACGAACCAATGGAGACTTCTGTGTCGTCGTCGAAAAAGTTGGTAAGAAACAGCTCTTCCATATCTCCCCAGCTATTGATGCTTCCGAGTTTCAGGCGTCGGTACCAATCGAAGGCGGGCCCGCGTAGGGTTCCTACGAATGACCGTACCATCAGGGCTTCATTCCCTGATATCGCGCCGAGATGCGACTTGAAATAAATCAAGTGTTGAGTTGGTGAACCACTGCCATTAAAAGGAGTAAAGTTAATCAAATTAAATTTAGGGGGATAAGGAATTAGATCCCACTCCCTTGGATACGGGCACGGAATGCCCGTTTTCTTCACTTCCTGGGCCGTCATTAGAGCATTAACTTTACTCTCGAGGTCCTGCATCTTCTTATCTTCTTCCTCACTCTTCTTCAAGAGAGCTTGAGTGGTTGACTTGACCGGACCGCTCCCAGAATTGTCTTTATCAGGAGGAGGATCGTCGAAGATAGTCTCGTCTTCTTTGTCGTCGCCCTCAGCTATTTGTATAGGTTTGGCATTGCGTTTGCTGGATTCTGCCTTTTGGCTTGATTCTGGTTGACTTTGTTGAACCTGCAAATCTCGTACCTGCTGCATTGTCAACTCCATCTCCATTTTGATTTCAGCTCTGATCTCTTCGCGTTGTTTGGCCAACGCTTCTTGCAGAATTTGAGCTAACATGTCTGGTGTGATGGCGAATGATTCTCTCGCTCGCCCCACACTGGATGCGGTATCGTCTGAAGCGACCGCAGAACAAGTGTCTGACAATTCGTCTTCCGATGATAAACCTTCGTGCATTCTCTTGTAATTCGGGCGTCGGTTGGCCCTTCGTTGCAACCGCTTCATTCTTTGAGAAAGGCCCCGCTCAACTCTTCCTTCTGAAGAGAAATCAGGGTCCGGGTTGACTAACTGTTGCTTTCCTCTGCCGGTCATATTAATGGTGACCTCAGGGAATTCATCTTGTCGCCTTGTAGGCTTTCTCTGGTTGAAACGTCTTATTTTGGATTTTGACGCTTCATTTGAAAGTCTTTGGAATACAGAAACTCGTTTTTGAGTTTGTGAGCAACCGCATTCCGTCAACACTGCCTTGATGAGTCTCTCGCATGCGCAATGCGATTCGTCTTCTCGGACATTCCTTTTCTTTGATTTGCTGTTCCGATAGTACAGCTCATCACTGCCGTGATTTGAGCAACCTATCTTTGGTTTGGGAACCTTGTTAACATGCACAGTACGATTATTTGTCGTTTCTGAGCGATCCAAGGTTAAGTTTTTAAATACACCCCCTTGCGAGAGTGGAGTCTTCACGGGTCCTAGACGAGAATGAACTGGTACTCTTTCGTTTTGGACTGGATTAGTTCTGACAGGAGGGTGTTTACGACCCCCTGTGTAGGAAACCACCAAGGGTTTGCTTGCTTGACTTGGACTTTCTTCAACTGGTTTTTTGCCTCGATGATCGACCGAGGGACCAAGGTGATCTGCCATGGTGACTTTGAACTTGGACAAATCTGGGCTAACCCAGGGCTTTACTGTTGATGCGGTAGATGGGCCCGGAACAGATGCTTGTGGCGCCTTCGGTATCCAAACTTTGCGATTCTTTGGCGGTTTTTCAGACACCACCTCCTTTTTAGTTCTTTGCGCTTGTTGCCGGAGAGCACGAGCGCGGGTAGCCTTCTCTTTTCGCCTCTGTATCCGTTCCTTCAGGGTTGAACGGGCCTTTTTGACGAGGGTCCATTCCTCCGTCGTAAGTTTTGCAGAAATATGGTTATTTTGCCGCTGAGGCAACTGAGTCATTTTCTGTTTTCTCGACTCTAGGTCCGCATAGTAGTGGACCCCGTCGGTTTGTTGCATGGCCTTAGCCAATTGTCGAGCACGGCGCTGACGTTGTCTCTGACGAGCTCTCTTCGTCAACACCGGTGAGCAATTCATTGACTCCGTAATTGGTGTGGAGCCACTTGGAGCAGAAGTGTTGCGGACGATTTCCTTAGCAACGATAGGGTGAGAATCTTCATCTGCAGCTTTCATTGTCACTGCAGACTTGAGAGTGTTCCTGGAAGAGGAAGTCCTCCTGCACTTGCGCGGGGAGGGAGATTTTGAAGACGAGGATGATAAGTACTCCTCGAATTTCGCCTGATCGAATTCGTATTCGATCTCCTCGCTGACGATGATCTTTATCGGCTGCGACACGGCGGCTTCGGCAGCGAAGCCGCTGGCTCCCACTGTGGTCGCCAGTTTGTTTTCAGCAAAAGTTGAACTTGTTGTTGAATTCATTATATTTTTTTTTTGATTACAATAAATTCACAGAAAACAGTCTTTTTATAAGACTTTTCTACACAACAAAAGAAAATTACAACTCTTGAAGAAAATAACACAATAGTTGTTTATCGACTATTGCTTTTGTGGGACTTTGCCTGTGCCGGGAACGCTTTGGTTCGTGGACCACCGAATCTCAGATCGTGAGAAGGGGGCGTATGATTCTTCCTTCGTTACCGAAGTCAGAATTGAAAAACGATATCTTATCGATGTAAGATAGTCGTTCTTCTTGAAAACAAGTCTAAGCCTGAATGTCAAGGAATCGCTCCAGGAACCGAAGTCTCTGCTCTCTCTGCTCTGGAATGCTCTAACAAATGCTCGATCCCCGTCAGAAGTGACCCTAGGGGGTATTTATAGCCTCAGGGGTCTGTAACTGCAAAAACACAACTCAGCAATAAATCAGTACGGTGCGATAGTGTTTTACTGTCTCGCTGGTCGAGACAGCATTTGCTGTCTCGCCCAGCGCGATAGCAAATTTGCTGTCTCGCCCAGCGAGACAGTAAAATGCTGTCGCGCCACACGAATATTTTGGCAGTTTTCGCTGTAACTGCCCCTCCACGTTTCAAACTCCGTTATTTTGGCAGTTATCCACGTGATTTTCGCCCACGTTGTTTCCCACGTCCCTCGGCAGTTAATGGACACGTGTAGGGCAGTTATTGGGGTGATCATTTGACCATTTCAACGTTGTAATCAGCACATTTACTGTCTCGCTGGCGAGACAGCAAATACTGTCTCGCTGGGCGAGACAGCAAATACTGTCTCGCTGGGCGAGACAGCAAAATACTGTCTCGACCGGCGAGACAGTAAAAGACTGTCTCGACCGGCGAGACAGCAAAAGACTGTCTCGCTGGCGAGACAGTAAAAACTGTATTTTGGGTGATTTTCCCAGTTTTGAGTGATTTTCTGTGTTTGGATATCTATTAGCATTTTTTGACGCCTACAACAACGTCTTCATCTGAAGGAGTTAAGCTGCCTGCAGACGAACTGGTGTCGGAAGAACTTGTACATTCTAATGAGAGTCAGTCTCCCGCCTCCTCTGCACTATTGCCGCATTCAGAGACTATTATTCCTAGTCCCACGACTGGCCGGCTGACCAAAGTGGACACGTCAACGAGCTCTCCAGGACTGTCAACTGCAGATGATGATGAACCGTTGGACTATGAGAGCTCGTCCCACCATGATGATGCTGATGAGGATGAAAGTGATGGTGACGATTCTGCTGGCTGGGCTAATCAGCCACCACCCTCTTCTGATAAGGCGTCCGGTTATCTTCCCTTTTACCTCACCGGTAGAAGTTATACACTTTGATTTCTCCGGCGTCTCTTTATTTTATACTGATTGCTCTTTTGTGTAGGTTCTCCAGCTCACGAGGTTGCTGGTACGTCATCGTCGCTCCCATCGCAAGCAGCGGGCGTTTCTCCCTCTGAATCGATACCAGTGACTACCGGTTCTTTACCAGAAGAAACTCCTTCACTGACGATTCCTCTCAAACCTGTGGGGACAGAGATGGTGCTAAGCTCAGCCCAAACTGGGGCACTCATGGTTCTACCTTCTAGTCCCTCGCAACTGGACGTCAACATAGCCTCCCCAACTTCCTCACGGTCATCACCCACTTCTCCTGCACCTGGGTCTATGCTTTTAGGCTCCCCATCGACATCTCCGATGAAGTCTCTAAGTCCAGTGGCCGTTCCTTCTGTTCTAAAGATTCTTCTACGACCATTAGAAGACATGATGAAGCTGGCAATCGAGGAGATCAGTGCTAGACGAGCTTCGTTCGATTCTTTTAAGCCGATGCTTATGCATTCTTTGAACGGTATCCGCTATTTGGATGACGCTCGACTGTTCCAGCATTGCTCCGAAGGTGTCTCTCGGTTGGAGAAAGATCTTAGGGCTTTGGAAGAATTGCATCAAGCTGATCTTGCTGCTCAGGCCGCGTTAGTCTTTAATAATCTTAAAGCTGAAGCGGCCCGCCAATACGAGACTTTTCAAGAAGCCATCACTGACAGGGAGCTTGAACTCGCATCCTTACAGGGGCTATGTATGCAGAAACAACATGCTGTGGACGATTCTAGTGCTGCTATCCAAGCGACTCGTGCAGAAATTGATCGCCTCAAGGTGGAATTGGCTCGACACGAATCAGAGCTCGCACGGGAAGAAGAGATCTTAGTGAAGCTCAGGCTAGAAAGTGTGAAGACTTACGCCACTTACCGCTCGTCGACACAAGATCTTGAACTTCTCCAAAAGCAAGCCAGTGCAATCGAGTCGGACGAAAACGTCCTTAGGAAGAAAGCCGAGGTGATGGTGCAGGCCGCTCATGAAGAAAGGCTAGCTGCTATTAAATCCCGGCTTGTGTATTTCACTTTTACTACTCCAGGGGCTGAATGATATAGTGTTCTTTTTGTTTGATAAGAACCAGGCTTTTGTATCACTCTTCAATATTTTTGGTGATAATAAAAAAAAAGTGATTCTGACTTGCCCTCTTTTCTCTTTTTTTTTATTGCATGTGTCGCGTTCTGACTTGCAACTATGGAACTATATGAAAAATACCCAATCTTTAAAAAATTCTTCATTACCATCTAAGATAATTATAGAAGAACTTTAACTCATGGGGGGGATATGAACACTCGTTATTCCTTCGCAGAAAGAATTAACTGGTTCAAACGAATTAAAGGTGTCAAGGATTTTAATCTGACACGCGAGCAATTGCGATTAGAGCAATTTGAAGACTCATCACTCTATTAAAAAGAGTCGATAAGTGGACTTTTGTCAGAGGTGTAGTGTTAACGTGACAAGAGAAAATATTGCCATAAAAGCAATTTAGAGGACTTATCGCTCTATTGAAGAGAGTCGATAAGTGGATTTTTGTCAGAGGTGTAGTGTTAACGTGACGAGAGAAAATATTGCCATAAAAGCAATTTAGAGGACTTATCGCTCTATTGAAGAGAGTCGATAAGTGGATTTTTGTCAGAGGTGTAGTGTTAACGTGACAAGAGAATATTAATGTGATTTGAACACATCTAGGGGACTTAGCATCTCGCAGGGGAAATTTGCTAAGTGATTTATCATCGGAATGATGATTTCCTGTACTTGTGATTCAAACAAGATTTTGAGAATTTTATCACTCCATTAAAGGGAGCCGATGAATTGGATACTTACTACTCCTTCGAGAAAGAGTTAGCAAATTGATTATGATTCGAATGATTTTGAGACTTATCGTTCACTTGATGAGAATCGATAAGTGGATTTTAACAGGGGAATTATCGTTACGATGATGTAAGCCAAATCCAAGCTCTGTAGGGATGACGTTCGTCTGAGGTGTAATATTAACCTGACGAGGATTTAAACTCTGCTGAGGAAATACAGAAGTTTAATGATGTCATGCTGAAAGGGTTCATGAACTTTGAGAAATAAGTATCATGATTTGTCAATACAAAAGTGTGTCTTTTGTTTTAAATAACCACAACGCAGGGGTAACCTTTGCGTTTAAGGTTCGAGACGCAGAGTTAAGAACTCTTATAACGCCGGTTTGTGCCTGTCGTTAACGAAATCGAACGCAGAGGCGAATCTTGCGTTAAGGTCTAACCGACTTTATCCATTAACGTGAAAAATCACGTTTTAGATTCGGTTGGGATTCTTTCTTAGAGTTCCAATACGATTTAACAGCCCTACGGCTGTTATAAATAGACCTATAAGGTCACATCAAGAGTCATTCGACTCTTTCGTCTTGCTTAGTTCCAAGAACGAGATTTCTCGTTTCAATCTCGGTTGATTTTCCGACGAACTCCGACGAACTCCATCTTTTCCGACCTACCATCCACATGGCGCCCAGAAGGATGAGTGCGGGTTCCAAGAAAGTCGTCAAGGCGGCTTCGGAGGCGTCGCCGGCTGAGAACACCGGCGATACCGCTGCTTTGATGAGCGCTTCGGCGCTGTTGTCGCTGTCACACGGACCCCGTTGTTGTGGTAGGTGACGGCCACGGCAACTCGTTTCAACAAATCTTTGTAAACCCTAGATGGGTTCTCATCAACGAGGAAGATGGCTCGTTTTTTTTTTCTCAGAAACGCAGAGTTACGGCTCTGCGTTATAAATTGGAAACGCAGACTTAAACTCTGTGTTTAAGAAACATAGAGCCCAGTCTCTATGTTAAAATTGGGAACGCAGAGTTTGGGCTCTGTGTTAAAAAAAAAAGAAAACGCATACTTAAGACTGCGTTTAAGGAAACATAGAGTTAAGACTCCTATGTTTGGATATGAAGTTTGAACGCGGGTCTTGACCTCTGCGTTTAAATATTGATAACGCAGGGTTTGACCTCTGCGTTCAAATGTTGATAACGCAGGGTTTGACCTCTGCGTTGATAACGCAGGGTTCGACCTCTGCGTTCAAATGTTGATAACGCAGGGTTTGACCTTTGCGTTCAAATGTCTATGTTCAAATGTTGCTACAAGGGTTGACCCTTGTATTTAACGCTTGACACGTGGAATTTGTCTTTCGTACTAGCAATTTATTTCTGCTACTAACCCTTGCTTCTGATTTTACAGTGCTTTTTCCTAATGTGCCACTTCTACCGGAGCAACATTTCAACTACACTGATGACCCAGAAGTGGGGAGAGCTTTTGGTCTTCGCAGAGAAATTCCTTTGTGCACTTTTCCGAGCTTGGAACGGACACACTTGATTAGGTTTGCTGGGAGTTCCACTCTTAGAGCTCTGATCACCGATGTGGATTTAGAGACTCCTGCAGGTCTGGAACAGTTTGTCAAACCATCATTTTTGTTCGGAGACCATATATCTGCCGATGGGCAAGTTGGGTGCGTAGAGGACTCCCGGATGCTTCGGAGAGTCGATGATCGATTACTGTTCCTTCCTAGTATGAAGAGAATGTACCCACTTTCCTACTTCTTGAGTGTTGGTGGTCGCAGGGGTCTGGCCTTCGAACTTGTCAAAGAGAAGGAAAACGTATCGTTTGTATCTGGTCGATCCTCTCGTGTTCAAATTGGCGGGCAGCTCAAAGGTTTGAGACCCGGTAGATTTGAGAAGAAAGAACTTAGTCAGGAAGCGCCTCTTCCAGCGAACATGTTCATACGCCAGTTTCTTGCTTCTCGCGGGGAATTCCCTGCACAAGCTTTTCGTTCTCCAGGCTGGTTGTTCTCTGGAGAGGACGGCTGGTGGACTAGGATGGTGGATTTTGTCTTAGAGGAACTCAAGGAGCCTCTTGCTCAGTCTGGCCTTACGATATCAGTACAGGCTACGAGACGCGGGATTGTTCAGAACTATCCCTGCTTCTATGCTATGCTGGAGCGGTACAATCCGGATAGCTGCACTTTCTTCACACCTGTTGGGGAGTTGGGATTTGCTCTCCACGAGATGCATGCGATATCGGGACTATCTTTTGGCCAAACGCCATATGAAGAATTTGTCCCCACCACTGAGGAACTATCCATTTTAAAGACTGCTCATCCGGAGATTTATGACACTTTTTGGGAATTAATGTGTCATTTCCATATCTGCGCTCAAGTCGCCGGAACACGCGGGAGTGGCCTCATGCATACCGCTTGGGCGGATTACTTATTTCAGAACTTGGGTCAGAAAGACTCTAAGGTGACCCGTCTTGCTGTCAACTCCGCTGGGAGTATTAAAGCCCGCATCAGGGCTACTCAGGCTGTTTATAAGAATCAACATTTAGAAGATGGGTTCGAAGCTGGCAGTGAGTTTGAGAGCTTTCATCATCAAGCCGCTACTCCCATTTCTGACATGGCACTCTTTGCTGGCTTCTTGATGCTATGGTTGAAACGGTGCGTTGTGCCGTCGAGACCAACAGAATCAATCTTGGTTGAGGTAGTTTATCCCGCTGTTCTCCTAACTTATGGGAAACCACTAAGTCTTCTCCCTGCAATGACGGGCTGCCTGCAGAGAGGCTTACGAGATTTGACCTCCGAACTCCTTGATGTCAAAGAGATGAATATTGTCGGGAGGAAAGTCTGGAAGACTTTTCAACCCCGTGTTCCCATGCCCTATACTTATCTAGTGGCTTGGTTCGTGCTGCATTGTCCCTCG
This sequence comes from Asparagus kiusianus, assembly GCA_022839385.1. NCBI lineage: Eukaryota > Viridiplantae > Streptophyta > Magnoliopsida > Asparagales > Asparagaceae > Asparagus > Asparagus kiusianus. The sequence goes on along the minus strand of BQKN01060644.1, from coordinate 18,606 downwards.
TTAATGACGGGGATCGTGCATGACAATGAAACTTCTGTTCCTTTCATCCAGAGGCTTGAGTCGGCCACATGGACGACCGTGTATATAGTCCGGGCCAGACAACTCTTATCTCTGGAAAACAACTATGATCTTTTTTGCTGCCGCCCTTGTTTCGACGGGGCTGAAGAAGAAGGCCCGAAGTTTGGTGATGTGGTCTTTGAGGAATCCTCACTCTTAAACATAGGAACTTTCCAATGGCTTCTCGCCATCCGAGTGGGCTACTTGGTCCTTCGATTAGGCGAGAGATGCATAATTGAGCCTTATATCCCTTCGCGCTTCGCTCGACAATTTGGGTACGACCAGCTTTATGTTGGCAACCCTAACCCGTGATTAGCTCATATTGGAAATTTATATGAAGGGGCCCGCGCTTGGTATTTCTTCCTCGCCCGAGGAACCCATGCGCAATTCACTTTGCCTAGTTTGCCGCCTAGCTGCTCCACTGTGGCGGATTTTCGCGATTGGTTTGACAAAGCTTCTCAAATCCCAGAATATGATATATACACGCCGTGTATAAATGAAATCCGGGGGCTTTATAAGTCGAGAAGTGGTTCTGGCAGGACTCGATTACCGGGTATTGAGGAATACTGTCCTGCGAACGAGAGGCGGCTGGAATCGAAGAGATCCCGAAGGAATTACCTGTTGCTAAACCCTTTGAAGAAGAGGACACTAAAGAAGTTTTCGAGAGTGCACCTCTTCCTAAGTCTCGCTCTTTGAGATCATCAGGGAAGAAGGCTCTTACTGCTGATGAGGTTGCCCAGTATGACAAGAAAATACGCAAGCGGAAACCTACTGCAGCTAAGACTTCCAAAAAGTCCAAGTTGATGGGGGATGCCATCAAGTCGGCACATGTTGCGTCTCCTGAGGAGACAGAGGAGACCATACTCCCGGCTGCTCCTTCTGGTCCAGAAATAACGGCAGCTGGGCAGGGATTAACCATCCCGGATCCAGCACCAAGTATGCCCGAAGGGCCGTCTTCTGAAGCTGTCGACCGTCCCAATCGCACTGATTATGCGAATTGTTTTACTTATCCAACTGCTCCACCCCCAAGCTCGGAAACTTTAAGGAAGCTTATCGAACAACTAGAGCATTGGATGCAAATGACCATTGACGTCGTCAGTCTCGGTGATGTGAGTTTCAAGGTCTTTGAACCCCATCTGCTGGAGTGTGTTGCCAAAATTAGGGACCAGGGGAATATAGTATGGACCGAAAATTGTCGCGAGGGTATCATTATCTTGGAGTATGAGCTGGAGTTCCTTTCTATGCTGCAGCGCGATGACATAGGACCAGAAGTGGATCAAGCTCTCTCTGAGGCTAAGGCTTTAAAAGCGCGACAGCAAGAGGTTCTCCAGAAGAGCTTATCCGAAGCAGAATCTCGTGTTGCTCACTTGCGTGAAGAACTTCTCCGGTCACAAGGCGACATGGGCAAACTTGCTATTGATCTCCGGGATAAAGCAACAGAACTTACTCGTGCTGGCGTTGAGGCACCGCAAATAAATGCTCAACTCGCCGACGGTATGGAAATTTTCAAAGGGCTGGCTGGTTACTGTAACAGGCTCCTCGAAGGTTATTGCGACGAACTTGCCACCGCTGATAAAATTAGACGAGAACTCGCAGCAGCAGCACCGAATGAAGAGGAACTCAAGAGCCAGATAACAGAAGAAGTCAAGAAGGCTCGTGAGGATAAAATATCAGCTTTAAAATCCAAACTCAAGTCTTTTAAGCTGATGGATCCCAACGCCTAGGATTTGCACTTCTTTTTGCTAAGGAGTAATTGTGTATCGTTTTTACTTCGATCGTCTTCACCTTTGTACATCAATTTGCAGTATTGAATGAAAACGATATCATTTTAGTCTTCATTATCTCTTTTTGCTGAATTTTAATTCGAGACAACGAAGAATAAAACGAAAGTCATGAGTGCCATGTTAATTTGGCATAAAACTGAAATTCTCTTCATTATTACTTAGAATAACTTCAGAAAACTTCATTCGTCAGAGGTGTAATGTTAACATGACGACATACAAGACAAGAAAAATTACAATTTATTCCCGAAATGCATTATGAATTGGCAACCCCCAGCCCGACTCGGCTGGAATTTACAAGAACAAGAAGTGGGCTACATGATTTACGGAAAATATCTCTTAAGGAATTTCCCATTAATTGGCATCATGAGCCTGTCTCCTTTTTGATTGATAAGGCGATAAGCTCCACCTGAATAGACTGAATCTATTACGAATGGCCCTTCCCATTTAGGATTAAACTTCCCTTTGGTTTTGTGTGTCATCACCATGGGTCGTCTGTTAGCCAAAACCAGATCGCCTTTCTTAAAAATCCGTTCCTTAACCTTTTTGTTGTAGGCTTTGGAAATACGAGCTTGATACAATTCGATCTGCTGCTGAGCCTTAAGTCGTTTGTCGTCTAAGGCTTCAAGTTCTTGCAGACGTCGTTGATGTCTTTCTTCTTCTGTTAATCCGGTTACAACCGCGATTCTCAGAGAAGGGATCTGAATTTCTAATGGCAATACCGCCTCACAGCCGTATACCAAGGAGAATGGTGTAGCTCTTGTAGGGGTTCTCACCGTTGTGCGGTAGGCCCACAGACATTCGCCGAGCCTTTCGTCCCAATCACGTCGACTCTTGGAAACAAATTTCTTGAGAAGTTTCACTATGGTTTTATTGAATGCTTCTGCAAGACCATTTGCCGGCGGATAATACGCCGTAGATGCAACACTTTGGATCCTGAATTTATCACAGAATCTCTGGAATCCGAAGCTGACGAATTGCGTCCCGTTATCGTGAACTATTCGTCGTGGTACTCCAAAACGGTAGACAACGTGATGTTTGATGAACTTGATTACATTTGAAGTCTTGACTTCTTTTAACGGGACTGCCTCCGCCCATTTGGAGAAGTAATCGGTCACAGCCAGAATGAACCGGTGTCCCTTGGACGTCGGAGGGGAAATCGGTCCTACAATATCCATACCCCACATTTCGAAAGGCCAGGATGCCGACATGGGGTGTAGATTTCCAGGTGCTTGGTGGATAAAATCCCCATGAATCTGACATGCGTGACAATGTTTAGCATAGTCAATCGCATCTGAAAACATTTTCGGCCAATAATAACCGATTCGTCGGAGGCGATCTCCTAATTTAGCTCCGGGCTGATGAGCTCCACACAACCCATCATGAGCCTCTTTGAGAGCCTCCTTCGCTTCATTTCGGGAAAGGCATCTAAGTAAGACTCCATCGTGTGATTTGCGATACAGGACTTGAGAAACTGCATCGTAATAGAATTGGAGGGCTTTTTGTTTGATAGAAGCCGCTTCCTTAGGATCATCGGGCAGAATTCCATACAGGGCATAGTCGATGTAGGGGAACCGCCAATCCCTAGCTTCAAACTCCATAAATGCCGTACAGACTTCTCCTGACGTCGTCTCGTCTGGGTCTTCTTCCATGGGGATCTTGGAAAAGCATAGTCTCCGTCCCATGACTGGAATCGTTGTTTCAACTTCTGGTGGCAGTGTTAATGAAGTTGCCAAGGAGGCTAAAGCATCTGCATACGCATTCTGAGCTCGTGGTACATATTCGATGAAGAAACCTTCGAACTTTTGAGCTTGTTCTAGCACCGCGAAGTAGTACGGGATCAAATCCTCATGACGTACTTCGTATTCTCCTCGGACTTGATTAACAATTAGCTGAGAGTCACCGTAAGCTTCGAGGTTCTGAACATTAAGTTCTTCGGCACATTGCATTCCTAATAGCAGAGCATTATACTCCGCTACATTGTTGGTGCAAGGTTCGATTAGGGAGAATCCTCTTGGGATTACATGACCATTCGGAGAGACTAATACTACTCCTACTCCCGTAGTGATTGCTCCATGAGGGTTTGCTCTAGACGCGCCGTCGAAGAATAACTTCCACACTTGCGTAGCTTCCTGGATGACGCAAGCTTCAGCGACTTCGTCAGGTAATTCTTCATACAACTTAGACGTTCCCGATACTGGGTGATCGGCTAAGAAGTCTGCCAATGCTTGGCCCTTAACCGCCTTTTGAGGCATGAACTGCATGTCGTATTGTGACAAGAGAATGGCCCACTTTGCTAGTCGACTATTCAGAGATGATGGTTTCGTCATCAGAACTCTCAAGGGATTCACCTTAGAGATGACCTGAATGGTTTGTCCAACTAGGTAATGTCGCATCTTTTGAATTGCGAATACCAAGGCGAGATATTCTTTTTCGACCGGATTGTACCGGTATTCGGCTCCCATCATAGTCCTGCTCAGATAATAGATGGCTTGCTCTTGACCTTGATCGTTGTTCTGGGCTAACAAAGCTCCGAGAGAATGATCCATAGCCCTCACATATAACAGGAACGGTTTTCCTGATATCGGGGCCACGAGAACTGGCGGTTGAGTGAGATATCTCTTAATCTCCTCGAATGCTCTTTGACACTCAGCATCCCAAACAAAAGATATCCCTTTCTTCATGAGCTTAGAGAAAGGCTGGCAGCGCCCAGAAAGATTTGATATGAATCTTCGAATGTAGGCTAATCTACCTTGCAAACCTCTGAGCTCTTTGAGATTCTTCGGAGGTGACATGTCTTGAATGGCACGTACTTTCTCTGGATCAAGAGAAATTCCCTTGGATGTGACGATAAATTCCAGGAATTTTCCACTTGATACCCCAAGAAATGATTTTGTAGGGTTCATCTTCAGCTGATGTGTCCGCATGATTTCGAACATTGTCCTCAAGTCTGCAAGATGATCACCTTTATGTTGGCTTTTCACTGCTATATCGTCAACGTAGCACTCGATCTTCTTTCGCAGATGCTCATGGAAGATTGTGTTCATTGCTCGTTGATAAGTTGCACCTGCATTTTTCAGGCCGAAGGGCATCACTGTGTAGCAATACACCCCCAGCGGTGTTCTGAACGCGGTATGCTTCTCGTCGTCTGGGTGCATCTTGATCTGATTGTACCCGGAGAATCCATCCATGAAAGACATTCTTTCATATCCGCAGGTGTTATCGATCATAACATCTGTGATAGGAAGCGGGAATTCGTCCTTCGGACAAGCTGCATTAAGGTCGCGAAAGTCAATGCATATCCGGACCTTACCGTTTTTCTTGGGAACTGGAACAATGTTGGCCACCCAATCCGGGTGTTGTTCCTCCCTAACGAAACCTGAGTCTATAAGCTTTTTAACTTCTGACTCAATTGATTCCATGATCTCTGGACGAAACCTGCGTTGTTGTTGTTTAACGGGTTTTGCATCCGGATCGATGTTGAGACGGTGCACGGCCACCTTCGGGTCAAGGCCAGGCATATCTTCATAATTCCAAGCAAAGACATCTATATATTCTCGGATGAGAGATATAAGGTCTTCTTTTTCGGATGATGACAGGTCTTCAGCTATAAAAATAGGTTTGGGGTCAGACTCATCTCCCATATTGACCTGGATCACCTTATCTTCAGTGGGTAGTTCGCGTTGCTCGAAGCGCATATCCCACAAGATGTTAAGACGCTTGATCCAAGGATCGTCGGTTGATTCGACTAACTCTTCATCACCCCCTGCATCTTCATCAGGGTGACTGGTTGAAGCCATGTTTACAGTCAGACCTTTAAAGAAAGGTCCAACACTGACATCGGATTCCCAGGAAGATGTTCCAGATGAATGATCTTGACGCAGATAATTACTGATGTCATTTTCTGAGGCAGGGGGAGTTGTGACATAACCTAAGCCCCTTCCAGTTTTTTGATAATAATCTGGAGGCTTTCCTATAGGAGTTAGAGACATTCGGATCGGGGTTCGTCTACCTTTTCCGAAATTCAGACCCTGTTTCTCATTAAAGTTATACCCCATTCGTTTCATTAAGTGTATAGAATTGGGTTCATGGTAATGGAATTTGGGGCTTCCGTCATTTTCTTCCGAACTTCCTCGTTTGAGTTGTTCGGGTTTGACTTTACCAAAACAGATCGGCTTCTGCCCTTTCCTTTTGGACGGGACTTTGAAGAAAGCCTTTTGTACATCTTCTGCTTCTTCATCCGAGGCGAAGGATGACTTGAGAGGCAAAACAAGTGATGCTTTCGTGCACAGTGTGTGCCATGGGTCAGTACCTGTATTAGAATTATTCTCTACTGGTTCATTACTAGAGGACACATCAGGCAAGTACGCTAAAAGCAAATCTTCATTAATGCACCACTCTCCCTCGCTCGGTACATTATTATTTCCCTCATCTTGACCCATAACATCTAAGTTCAATTCCCACGGACAATCTTCATCAGGATCTGGTTCAATGTCGGCTTCATTGCCACTGTCCGCATCTTCTTTCTCCTGGGATTCCAGGTAGAAAACCGAGTCCGTGTGAAAGTTTTCCACCCCTCGGAAGGGATACTTTTCTGCAATTAGAGTTCGGACTTCTCCTTCATCATTGGCATATTTCATGACCTGATGTAGGATAGACGGGACAATGCGGTTTGCATGTATCCAGGGTCTTCCCAACAATAAATTGTAGGAAGTGTCCGCGTCTATGATGTAACATGTCACCTCGGACTTGAGGTCTCCAATTTGACATCTGAGCTTTATCTTCCCAAGGGGTCGAGTGCTGTTGGCATTGAACCCGAAAATGGTAGTCTGTGTAGTGTGCAACCTGTGCATAGGGATCCCTAAGACCTGCATGACCCTATAAGGCATGATGCTGAGTGCAGAGCCCGGGTCAACCTGAACACGACTGATTTCGGACGATCCGATATACCCTATGTAATACAAAGGTCTGTCATGTTTGTGTTTAACCTGCATATCTTCTTGAGTGAACGATATACAAGGTAGACTTCTTGCAGCTTGCAGACATTGCCGACAAGTTTGATCTTCAGAAACTTCGGGAATTGGAGCAACTTGTGTGATGAAACTCTCCGTATTCTTCAAAGCTTCAATTAGAGCTTCTTTGGTAGTTTTTGACAACTTAAGGAGCTCATATAATGTAATTCTGGCCGGTATGTTGGCCAGCTGCGCCATGACATTAAATTGAAAAGGAACGCTCGATTCGCCGGATTCCTGATGGAGATTTCTGTTGAATCGGAGTTCCTTTTGCTTCCCTTTATCGGCAGGCTTCTTTGGCACAGAACCCCCAGCGTCTTGGGGCTGTTCTTCAGCTTCTTGAACATTCTGGCTGTAATCCTTCAAGTAAGCCTTCCCTGACCGAGTACCAGGATTGCCTTCTGGATATGCTGCTAGAACGATCCTCTCGTCTTCTGAATCAGTAAGAGGTTTGAGCAAATCATCGTTCTCATTAACAGAGGGGCTAATCATGTTGGATGCCTTAGCCTTTCCTCTTTTCTTCTTGGACGAGATATCCGTCCACTGTTGATCTTCCACCAGATCAGGGTGAACCCACATGATCTCCCCTTTTGGAGTGGTGAGGGGTATCAATCCTTTATCTTTCTGACTGTGCAAGTCAGTATTCTTCAGGTGCATTTCACCCTTGTGGATGGGGACCACGCCATCTGCGGTTGATACTGGTGGGAAGTCACCGAACTGCACTGCTATCATGTTGGTAGACACCGTCTTCTGCTCAGGCTTCAGAGTGAGCACTTTAGCGTCCACCAAGTTTTGGAGAATATCTTTAAAGATGTAACACCTCCTGGTAGGATGGCCCAGGAATCTGTGATAGCGGCAGTAATTAGGGTCATCGACCTTTCCCGCTTCATCTGGTTTCCGGACTTCAGGAAGCTGTAGTTTATTGTTCTTCCGCAACAGCTGGAACAAGGTGTCCACATGCTCCTCCTTGAAGGAATATTGTTTGGGCGCTTTTTGCTTATTAGGCGTTTTGCCCTGATTCGTGGGAGGCGGCACTCGTGTGTAATCAGCTGCTAAGGTCTCTTTTCCTTTAGACCGTTGGGCATTGTTCTGATTACGCTGCTGTTGTTGTTGTTGTTGCGGTTTGGGCTGTGCAGCTTCTTCGGCTTTCACCCGAGCGATAATTTCCTCAGCTTGTTCTCCTTGGGACACCAGTTGCCTCCAGGAGCGACATTCCGCGACCCCCATTTGAGCAAGGAGTTGGGTCTGCAGGTTGTGCCTGCAAGTTTCAACCAAGGTTGATTGAGTCATACCTGAGGGGCATCGTAATGCCATGCTGCGGAACCTCTCTACATAAGCCTTGATAGACTCTCCTTTCCTCTGTTTAGTGGCGAGAAGAGTCGGGACCGAGACCTCGGTGTCATCCTCAAAGAACCTGGCTAGGAAAAGCCTTTCCAAATCTACCCATCTCTGAATAGACCCAGCAGGCAGCTTCATAAACCATTCAAAGGCTACCCCTTTAAGAGTGCTGATGAACAAGCGAGTCAGGATAGCATCATTTGCTACTACATCTCCGGTTTGAGACTTGAAGTAGTAGATATGCTGATTTGGTGATCCCGTGCCATCGAAAGGCTGTAATGTTGGAGCTTTGAATTTTGGTGGGTAGGGAGCTATATCCCACTCAGCAGGATAAGGCCTCACTACTCCTTCTTCGCGGAGCTCACTTCTGTTGGCGATTGCATTGAGGCGAGCTTCCAATTCATCCATTTTAGTGGACTGAGGATGGAGTTCTCTTTCCACCTCTTTCTCACCTTCAGAAGAGGATTCCAGGTTGTGAGTCTCACGATCTGAATGTTCGTGAGCTTTTTGCTTTCCCTTTGACGTTGTCCTCCGGGAAGATTCGGGTTTTTGGCCTTTTTCTGCTAGAAGCTGGGCCAGTATATCCTTCAATTGGAGAAGTGTCTCCTGTTGCGCCTGGAGTATGACGTGATGTTCGTCTACTCTTTTGGCTATGTCTTCGGGGTTCCCTGTCATGTGGGCAGAAACTTCCCGTGCTCCAACAGAACTGGAAGATTGAGATTCGGCTATTGCCGAATGTTCATCACTTGTTGTAACGCCTCTGGCTAACTTTTGATAGTCAACCGGGCGAATAGCTCCTGTCCGCGTCCGAGTATTCCGATATACTCCTTCGAACTGGTCACAAATTTCCCTAACAGTTGGGGAATGACTTCTTTGTGACTCGTCAGAATCGGAATGTGAAGCTTTTCCTCTTCCAATCATGTTGATGGTGACCTCAGGATATTCGATTTCAGAGGCTTTCTTCTATCGTCGTTGTCGTTTGGGAGGCCTAACGACGCTCGTTAACCTGTTGAACACCGACTGTCTAGGCGTGGGTGAACAACAACTGCATTCAGATAGGACAGCGGAAATGAGCCGTTCACACTGACAAGAATGGGCCACTTGCTGTGTTGGCCTTCCTCTTGATAGTAGTTCCCGCAAGTCGGAGACCTGGGAACGGTTTTGTGAAGGTGGAGATGGAACCCCCTGCCTTTGAATGGGTTGGACATGAACATTAAATCCATGTCGCCCTTTTTGAACCTGACGGACCGTGTCATGTTCTTGAAGCGAAGCATGAAGGTCGCGCTTTGGTTTATAAACACGAGGTCGAGGCCTGTGTTTTACTGATGGAACAGATCCTTGTGGATCTTGTCCTGATTGAACGCACACTTGTGGTGTGCGTTTTGATGTTGAAACAGACCCCTGAGGGTCGTTCTTTGTTTGAACGCACACTTGTGATGTGCGTTTGGTTGATGACCCAGACCCCTGAGGGTCAGGTTTTGTTTGAACGCACCCTTGAGGTGTGCGTTTAGATGTTTGAACAGACCCCTGGGGGTCCTGTTTTGACTGAACGCACAGCTATGGTGTGCGTTGGGATGGTTGAACGTGCCTTTGGGGGTCACGTTTTGGGACGCACTCCTGAGGTGTGCGTCTGGGTTGAACAACGCGCCATTGAGGGTCGCGTTTGAGCTGGATAACCCGAGGCTCATAGTCGGGTTCGTTGCCACGAAGTGTGCGTTCTGGAGGAGAAACGCAGGGTTCGGGCAAATTTTCAGAAACGCAGTTCTTGCGTTGGGCCGAAGTTCGGCTATTCCACAGATATGCTCGCCGCATGGATCTTCTCCTCCGTCGAGCGGCGTTTTTCTTCGCTTGTTTCAACGCCTTGGCCGCAGCATCGTCGGCGTTGATTGGGCTTTCCTCCGACATAGGTCTCTTTTGACCTATTATGCGCCGTAATGATACGGGGGAGGAATCTTCAACTCGCAGAGCGAGTTTAAGGTCTTGGCCAAAAGAGAGGGCTCTCTTTGGCATCTCAGCAGCAGTGGTGACCTCCTTAGAGATCTTGTGGGTATCACGCCTAGCTTTAGGGCTAAGCGACCCAGAGGAGAGAACCTCCTCGAACTTGGCTTGGTCGAACTCTACGACGAGAGTTTCGACGGTGGTTCCGGTGAGGTGGACGTCGGATTGCGCCACCACTTCCTCATCAGAGAAGCTAGTCCCCAGCGGAGTCGCCATCTTTTGTTTGTTGGAAATTTGATGTAAAAAGACAATGAAAGAAAATTTGATTTGTATTCTCTCAAAATCGATTACAATTTAGATTCCGATTACAAAAGAGAGGAGAATAAATTTGATTCCCCCCTTTGTTTAAGACTGGGTTCTTCTTGGTAGCGATGGAATGCTTCCTTCGATTAATCGCGTCGAACTTGCTCTCCGTTGACGATCCGACCGTACTATCTCACTGGAACAATTGACTTGTTTGATGAATTCGGTTTAGAACTCTCGATGAGTATAAAGAACTCGGAGCGAGTTGAGAACTCTGAAGAGAGTTGTTGAAAACCGAATAACTGGTTTGATATGATTAACTTACGTCGCAAGCTTAATCACAAACTCTTAAATGAGTTTCAGAACTCAGAGTGAGTTGAAACTCTGTAACAGAGTTGTTAGAACCGAAGATTCGGTTAATAGCCAAGTTGATTCTCCACTAATGGAGGGATTCTCTGAGATTTGATGATCTCCAAAAATCTCCCTCTTCGTGTTGTTGAACTGCCGAGATTTGTTGACCTTAGGCGGTTTTTGATGCCAGCTCTTTCAACCTTCTACGGTTTTGTTGCTGAAACCGATCAGCCAACCAAAAATCATCAACCTCTCCCCCCTTACTCAGTTGAGTAAGTCGGTTATTTATAGAGAGATTAGGGCGTAACCAACCCCTCAATCTACTCCTGAATGAGCAAAAATCCCTCAGAACGTGGGATAACGGTTTTAAAGCCGTTCGCCTGTGTGTTTGAACGAGTCATACGCTTGATCTGGCGTTATGGGTCTTAACTCTGCGTCTGAGGGTTGAGACGCAGAGTTAAACCTTTTGACGAAGGTTGAAAACGCACAGGCCGCATGCGTTCTAGAATTAGAAACGCACAGGTCACTTGTGCATTCAACTCTGCGTCAAGAATTTGGGACGCACAGTTGAGTTTGTTAAAGAACGCACATTAAGTATGCGTTTTGGTGATTTTAACTCTGCGTTACAGAGTTAAGTATCTGCTGGCGAACGCACAGGATATGTGCGTTTGGAATTTGAGAAACGCAGGAATTAACTCTGCGTTTAAGAGAGGTTGTTGACTTGTAACCTCGTCTATTATGATATTGCAAAGGTCATTGCTTATTGATCTTTGCCTGTTATAAGGTATGAGAGTCGTCAAATTGTAACTCTCACCATCGATTGTGAAGGCCACTAAATAGAATTTTCATCTGCTGTCGGAAGCGTCGTCAAATTGTAACTCCTTTCGATCTGTGTGAAAAGTCTTCTATTTGCAACTTTCGATTATCGGCACATAAGCTATTTGATTGTAGCTTTCGTTGTGAGAGCTAGACGGGAATCAACATCCATAGTGTCTTCTGGATGAATATTTGCCCACAGCTCTCTACCAAGTAACTCACCAGCTAAATTCAACCTTTTATTTCTAAAATCATTACACTGCTCATTAACAAGCATGTCACAGCCATCAAAATCAATCATCTCAGAAATGAAGTCATATTTGTGGCGATTGCGGAGTTGCAGATGCAGTGATTAGGAAGTCGTCTGATTGTGACTTCCATTATCGAAGCTTGGTAGGGATCGGCTATCCATTGTAATTTTTAGACAGCCTACAGGTTTCTATCTCATTTAACTTTGATACCTACATCTAGATCTATTAGATTTTTTTTGTTAATTTTCTACTGCTGTTTTAGCAACTGGGCAAACTGAATCTAAATGTATCAGATGCTAAAGGCACGATACAAATTAAACAAAAGATCTAACACAACTTGGATAAGGTATCAGAGTGAAATATGATTGGAACTTTGGATATTAAAATGTTACATGATTAATACTTTGGGTATCGAAGTAAAATTGGATTCAAAGTTTGGGGTATCAAAGTGTTAAGAAATCCTTCAGCCTATTGAAGTAGAAAGATGTAAACTTTAGGATATCAAAGTGAAAATTATCATTTTCATTTTAGCTCATCCTCTTATAATATTGCAAGTTTAAGGATTATTCCGTATTTAACAAGCAATTTTTCCTCTCTGCAAATGTATCCTCTAGCAATATTGTTTTCAAGGTTGATCTTTGAACTAGCATGTTTTTGTTTTTTCTTTCTTTGTATAGGTTGTGTAGCTTGAATGAGAAGCCCACTCTCATCTTAGGGATGTAATGTTAGTTCATTATGGATGTAGCTAACATTGAATAAATCTAAACCATATTTGTGTGTAGTGTTAGATCTAAAACTTGAGATCTTAAAACCATATAGCCTTGATTAATTCAAAGAGATTAAAAGAAACATAAAAGAGCGGAAGCTTATACCTGAATCCATTGATTGATCTTGATTTGGGTTTTGGATCTTCTAACCTTAGGGTTTTCTCTTGAGCCGAATTTCTCTCTTAGATGGGGTAAAGAGAATTAGAGAATGTTGTAACCCTAGATTAGGGACCATAACCCCTTATTTATAGGTGTTGTACTTTTACAATTTGGTCCCTCAACAAATCACAATTACAGCCTGATATCTGCACATATAACCCCATGACTTATTTAAATACCCATTAACCCAAATTAATTGATCACTTTAGTGGGTTATCCTGAAAGATAGCAATACACAATGATTAATCATATGTGCCCATAATTAGATTTATTAGATTAAATCCAACAATCTCCCACTTGGGCACCATATGATTCCTTAAATTGTGTATAACCTTATGAGCTCAAAATTGCTATCACTGAAAAGGTATTTCCGAACAATCTCGTCCATTGACTATATCAATATAGGATCAAAGCAGCCTTTGTCACATTTATCATGACTCGACCCATCAATGGTCACATATACCAATACAATCAAACGACATAGATCAATCATGGATGTGCAGCATGAAAATTACATGCAATGTGATCAGTACATGTCTATTTTCAACTGGTCCTCCTTTAGTGAGGTCAAAACCAAACATAATATAACAGAGTGTCTTAACTGAATACTTTATTCTGATCAGACAATACAACCAAAACATAAAGCACCACAATTACAAACTCCACTAAATCATAATATCCTCAAATATTACCACACCCATATGAGCAGTATGCTCATGAAAGACCTTGGGTGGCAATCCCTTAGTAAGAGGATCAGCTATCATGGAGTTTGTCCCAATATGCTCGATGGATATTTGTCCACTCTGTACCCTTTCTTTCACAACCAGGAACTTAATGTCAATATGTTTTGACTTGATTGAGCTCCTGTTGTTATTGGAATACATTACTGCAGATTTATTATCACAATATAACCTTATTGGTCTTTCAACATTTTCCAAAATGCGCAGTCCCGTGACAAAATTTCACAGCCATATTCCCTGATTGGATGCCTCATAGCAAGCTACAAATTCTGCTGCCATAGTGGAGGAAGCTACTAGTGTCTGTTTGACACTTTTCCATGATATAGCTCCTCCTGCTAACATATAAATGTAGCATGATGTAGACTTTCTGCTATCTTGGCATCCAGCAAAATCAGAATCTGAATACCCAATGACCTCCAAATTTTCTGATTTTCTGTATGTGAGCATGTAATCTTTTGTTTTTTGAAGATACCTCATAACCCTTTTGACTGCTATCCAATGATCCATACCAGGGTTGCTTAAGTATCTGCCTAACATCCCAACAATGTACGTAATATCCGGACGCGTACATACCTGAGTATACATTAGACTTCCTACAGCTGAAGCATAAGGAATCTTCTGCATTTCCTGAATTTCAAGGTTACCTTTAGGGCACTAATCGAGACTAAACTTGTCTCCTTTAGCAACAGGGGTATCTCCTGGTCTGCAGTCTTACATGCCAAACCTTTTAAGTACATTATCGATATAGCTCTTTTGTGATAATCTAAGAATACCCCGAGAGCGATCTCGATGTATCTGGATCCCTAATATAAAAGATGCGTCCCCAAGATCTTTCATCTCAAAATTCTTTGATAGAAATCTCTTGGTTTCGTGCAACATGCCTATATCATTAGTGGCAAGCAATATGTCATCGACATACAGAACCAGAAAGATATACTTACTCCCACTGAACTTGTGATATACACAGTCATCAACAATGTTCATCTCAAAACCGAACGAGATAATTATTTGTTAAAACTTGTGATACCATTGACGATGAGCTTGCTTGAGTCCATAGATGGATTTCCTTAATTTGCAAACCATATTCTTTGGGTCTCCCGACACAAAGTTTTCTGGTTGCACCATATAAATCATCTCATCAATGTCGCCATTGAGAAATGCAGTCTTAACATCCATCTGATGTAACTCAAGATCATAATGAGCAACAAGTACCATGATTATTCTGAAAGAGTCTTTCGATGAAACCGGAGAGAAAGTCTCTGTATAATCAATGCCTTCCTTTTGAGTATAGCCTTTAGCCACAAGGCATGCCTTATACCTCTCCACATTACCGTTTGCATCCCGCTTGGTTTTAAAAATCTATTTACAACCAATTGGTTTTGCACCTACTGGTAATGGAACAAGTTCCCAAACCTTATTGTCTTGCATAGACTTGTACTCTTCATTCATGGCATCAATCCACTGTTGAGAGTTAGAACTTTTCATGGCCTGAAGGAAGTTGATTGGATCATCTTCCAACATTCCACTACTTTCCTCATGTTCTTGGAGAAATACAACATAATCATCCGGAATAGCATTTCTCCTTTCTCTCGTGGATCTCCTTAATGACACTGGTTCTTGAGGTTGTTGAGTTTGTTCTTCTGGAACAGGGAGTTGTTCAACATTATCATCTTGAGGTTCCGGATTTACTTCTTGAGCAACAACAGGTATAGGAACCTGAATATTATCAAAAGTAACTGTATGGATTGGATCTGAAGCCAATTCCTCCTCAAAAGCAATGTCTCTAACCTTATTTCTCCTCCCAAACTCAACATCCTTAAAGAATGTTGCTGTTCCCTTCTCAAAAATATTCCTTAGTATGGGATCATAAAACTTATAGCCCCTAGAGCGTTCAGAGTACCCAATAAAGTAGCTGCTAACTGTTTTGGAGTCCAATTTCTTTTCATTTGGCCTATAAGGCATTGCCTCAGCTGGACATCCCTAAATATGTAAATGTTTTAAACTGGGCTTTCGACCAGTCCAAAGCTCATAAGGTGTTTTAGCAACTGCTTTACTTGGTACTCTATTCAGAATGTAAGCTGCTATCTTAAGTGCTTCTCCCCAGAGTGACTCTGGTAAAGAAGAATGAGCAATCATACTTCTTACCATATCCTTAAGAGTCCTGTTTCGTCTTTCAGCTACACCATTCATGCTAGGTGAACCTGGCATGGTGTACTGTGGGACGATACCGCATTCCTCTAGGTATCTAGCAAATGGTCCTGGACGTTGTTCACCTGAACCATCATATCTGCCGTAGTACTCACCACCACGATCAGATCTAACGGTTTTAATTCTTCGGTTGAGTTGATTCTCAACTTCAGCTTTATAGGTTTTGAACATGTCCAGAGACTCAGATTTTTCATGAATGAGATATAGGTGCCCATAACGTGAGTAATCGTCTATGAATGATATAAAATATTGTTGACCATTCCAGGATTCCGTAGGGAATGGCCCACAAATATCCATATGTATCAATTCTAAGACATCCGAAGATCTGTTGTCACCTAATCTCTTAACTTTGGTCTGTTTTCCCTTGATACATTCAACACATATGTCGAAGTCCGAAAAATCAAGGGAATCCAAAATGCCATCAGACACAAGACGCTCAACTCTACCTTTTGAGATATGACCCAAGCGCTTATGCCATAATGACGCCGAATTTTCCTTATTTAATTTACGCTTAGTACCACGCGATTCCGCATGCAAAGTTTCATTATAAGAAGCAATTGTATCAAGCAAATATAGGTTGTCATAAGTACTTAAATAACCGGTTCCCACAACATTTGAATTAAAAGATAAACTGAATGATTGTTTCCAAATGAACAAGAATAACCTGATTTGTCCAATACAGAAACTAAAATCAAATTTCATCTAAAAGACGGTACTATAAAAGTATCTTTTAAGTCCAAATAAGAACCAGTTCCTAATAGCAACCTAAAATGCCCAATTGCTTCCACATCTACCGATTGACCGTCGCCCACAAAGATGTGTCTTTCAACATCACTTGGCTTTCGGTAACTCAGACAACCCTGCATAGAAACACTTATGTGAGTAGTAGCACCAGAGTCTAACCACCAAGTGTTTCTAGGTACTGAAGCTAAATTAACCTCAGAACAGACCAAAATAAGGAATGTACCATTATTATCACGCCAAGTGTGATATTTTGGACAGTCCTTCTTCACATGTCCAGGCTTCTTACAGAAGAAACAACCCTGGTTATCATTATGTTGTTTCTTCTAAACTGGACCCTTAGCAGCTTTATTATCATTCTTTCTTTTCTTGCCCTTATCCTTAGAGGCATAGGCCAAATGAGCACTTTCAGTCTTATCTTGCTTCAATCTGTCTTCTTCTTGCACACAGTATGAAATGAGCTCATTTAGAGTCCATTTCTCCTTTTGGCAGTTATAACTGACCTTAAACTGATTGAATTGTGCAGGAAGAGACAGCAGAACCAGATGCACTAATAACTCATCACAAAGATCAAGTTTAAGTGCCTTAAGCTTTGAAGCAATATGCGACATTTCCATAATGTACTCCCTGATATTTCCTTTGCCCTTATACTTCATCGAAATCAAGCGAGCTAAAAGCGTGCTTGTTTCTACCTTATCGTTTTTTGCAAAACGCTTCTCAATTTCGGCAAGGAAATCTTTAGCCTTAGTAATCCCTTCGGATTCTATGCCTCTGAAGGTTTCCGGAACGCCGCGCTTAATGATCATAAGACTCATGCGATTTGAACGCTCCCACTTCTCATATTCCTTCTTTGCATCAGGAGTGCTATCCGCATTGAGAGGTTGGGGTTGTTCAATTCTTAATGCAACGTCTAGATCTATGCAGCCAAGAATAATTAATATGTTCTCTTTCCAAACCTTGAAGTTTGTCCCATTTAGCATGGGAATTGAGTTGATGTTAGCAGAAATTGTTGCAGCAGATGCATTAGCTGAAAATAAAACAAAAGATGCTCACATCAATAACCATATTTAGTAATCAATAAAATTCAAATAATGACAAATCCCATCTCAAGATATCTGGCACAACATTAATATCAAGTCTTTGGACAGTAATATTAACTTGTAAGTGATACCTTGTTGCAATGATCAAACACTGACAATAACTCATGTCAAATAATAAAACTATCTTTGGATCGATTCATTATTCACATGTAAACCTTATAATTGTCACACGTTTATCACCGCAGATGTGTATACAGTCTAAATAAATATTAACCTTCCTTTGGGCCGATTAAATATTTACACGAAAGCATACACACAAACATCTCACATTCCTCATGAACAATCTACACAAGAGAGGTTACTTTGGCAACTTCTTGTTTTAATTAAACAATTGGAGTGAGAGACAACCTTAATACCTTAGTGTCATAATATTTGAATCAAATAATTGATTAGCTACCAAATTAGATTTAAATTAAAAATTTTAATTTAAATCAACTGAATTTCCAAAAACTTAATTGGGGTCTTATAGCTTAATTAGGGCCCATAACTTAATTGAATAAATTAAGTATACCAAAGTGGACCCATGAAAAAGCCGAGGCTTAACCATAGTGAACACGAAGTTCGCTTGAATTCAAACGCGAGGTTCGACTGTATTGAGTACGAGACTCACTTAAGCACGAACGCGAGGTTCGTCTGAAAATGAACGAACACGAGGTTCGTTTGATAAAAGAACGCGAGGTTCGATTTGAGAACGAATACGAGGTTCGATTTGAGAACGAACGCGAGGTTCGTTTGAATCGAGCGCGAGGCTCGCCTGAGAACAAACGCGAGGCTCGCCTGAGAACGAACGCGAGGTTCGACTTAAATTGAGCGCGAGACTCACCTGAGAACGAACGTGAGGTTCGACTTAAATTGAGCGCGAGGCTCACCTTAGACCTGAGCGCGAGGCTCACCTTAGTACGAACGCGAAGTTCGTTGAGCGCGAGGCTCACCTTAGAACTGAGCGCGAGGCTCAACTTGAACTGAGCGCGAGGCTCACCTTAGGAACGAACGCGAGGTTCGTTAAAATTGAGAACGAACGCGAGGTTCGTTAAACTTGAGCGC
>BQKN01060641.1:15000-17954 GCA_022839385.1 Asparagus kiusianus | reverse complement strand
TCGGATTTTTTGAGGAACGTATCGAGAGAGAATTGGATTTGGTTAGACAATGTGTGGTTGGTAAACAAGGATCGGTTTTTTAGCAGGGTACGGAATGTATTGTCAAATATTCAATATGATTCCACAAGATCTATTTTCGTTCAAGTAACGGATTCTAGCCAATCGAAAGGATCTTCTGATCAATCCAGAGATCATTTCGATTCCATTAGAAATGAGGATTCAGAATATCACACATTGATCGATCAAACAGAGATTCAGCAACTAAAAGAAAGATCGATTCTTTGGGATCCTTCCTTTCTTCAAACGGAACGAACAGAGATAGAATCAGATCGATTCCCGAAATGCCTTTTTGGATCTTCCTCAATGTCCCGGCTATTCACGAAACGTGAGAAGCAGATGAATAATCATCTGCTTCCGAAAGAAATCGAAGAATTTCTTGGGAATCCTACAAGATCAATTCGTTCTTTTTTCTCTGACAGATGGTCAGAACTTCATCTGGGTTCGAATCCTACTGAGAGGTCCACTAGAGATCAGAAATTTTTGAAGAAAAAACAAGATGTTTCTTTTGTCCCTTCCAGGCGATCGGAAAATAAAGAAATGGTTGATATATTCAAGATAATTACGTATTTAGAAAATACCGTCTCAATTCATCCTATTTCATCAGATCCGGGATGTGATATGGTTCCGAAGGATGAACCAGATATGGACAGTTCCAATAAGATTTCATTCTTGAACAAAAATCCATTTTTGGATTTATTTCATCTATTCCATGACCGGAACAAAGGGGGATACACGTTACACCACGATTTTGAATCAGAAGAGAGATTTCAAGAAATGGCAGATCTATTCACTCTATCAATAACCGAGCCGGATCTGGTGTATCATAGGGGATTTGCCTTTTCTATTGATTCCTACGGGTTGGATCAAAAAAAATTCTTGAATGAGGTATTCAACTCCAGAGATGAATCGAAAAAGAAATCTTTATTGGTTCTACCTCCTCTTTTTTATGAGGAGAATGAATCTTTTTATCGAAGGATCAGAAAAAAATCGGTCCGGATCCACTGCGGGAATGATTTGGAAGATCCAAAACTAAAAACAGCGGTATTTGCTAGCAACAACATCATGGAGGCAGTCAATCAATATAGATTGATCCGAAATCTGATTCAAATCCAATATAGCACTTATGGGTACATAAGAAATGTATCGAATCGATTCTTTTTAATGAATAGATCCGATCGCAACTTCGAATATGGAATTCAAAGGGATCAAATAGGAAATGATACTCTGAATCATATAACTATAATGAAATATACGATCAACCAACATTTATCGAATTTGAAAAAGAGTCAGAAGAAATGGTTTGATCCTCTTATTTCTCGAACCGAGAGATCCATGAATCGGGATCCTGATGCATATAGATACAAATGGTCCAATGGGAGCAAGAATTTTCAGGAACATTTGGAACATTTCGTTTCTGAACAGAAGAGCCTTTTTCAAGTAGTGTTCGATCGATTACGTATTAATCAATATTCGATTGATTGGTCCGAGGCTATCGACAAACAAGATTTGTCTAAGTCATTTCGTTTCTTTTTGTCCAAGTCACTTCTCTTTTTGTCCAAGTCACTTCCCTTTTTGTCCAAGTCACTTCCCTTTTTCTTTGTGAGTATCGGGAATACCCCCATTCATAGGTCCGAGATCCACATCTATGAATTGAAAGGTCCGAATGATCAACCCTGCAATCAGTTGTTAGAATCAATAGGTGTTCAAATCGTTCATTTGAATAAATTGAAACCCTTCTTATTGGATGATCATGATACTTCCCAAAGACCGAAATTCTTGATCAATGGAGGAACAATATTACCATTTTTGTTCAAAAAGATACCAAAGTGGATGATTGACTCATTCCATACTAGAAATAATCGCGGGAAATCCTTTGATAACACGGATTCCTATTTCTCAATGATATCCCACGATCGAGACAATTGGCTGAATCCCGTGAAACCATTTCATAGAAGTTCATTGATATCTTCTTTTTATAAAGCAAATCGACTTCGATTCTTGAATGATCCACATCACTTCTGGTTCTATTGTAACAAAAGATTCCCTTTTTCTGTGGAAAAGACCCGTATCCATAATGATGATCTTACATATGGACAATTCCTCAATATCTTGTTCATTCGCAACAAAATATTTTCTTTGTGCGTCGGTAAAAAAAAACATATTTTTTTGGAGAGAGAGACTATTTCACCAATCGAGTCACAGGTATCTGACATATTCATACCTAACTATTTTCTACAAAGTGGTGATGAAACGTATAACTTGTACAAATCTTTCCATTTTCCAATTCGATTCGATCCATTCGTTCGTAGAGCTATTTACTCGATCGCAGACATTTCTTCAACACCTCTAAGAGAGGAACAAATAGTCAATTTTGAAAGAACTTATTGTCAGCCTCTTTCAGATATGAATCTATCTGATTCAGAAGGGAAGAACTTGCATCAGTATCTCAGTTTCAATTCAAACATGGGTTTGATTCACACTCTATGTTCTGAGAAATATTTACCATCCGGAAAGAGGAAAAAACGGAGTCTTTGTCTAAAGAAATACGTTGAGAAAGGGCAGATGGATAGAACCTTTCAACGAGATAGTGCTTTTTCAAATCTCTCAAAATGGAATCTGTTCCAAACATATATGCCATGGTTTCTTACTTCGACAGGGTGCAAATATCTAAATTTCACCCTTTTAGATACTTTTTCAGACCCATTGCCGATACTAAGTAGCAGTCAAAAATTTGTATCCATTTTTCATGATATTATGTATGGATCAGATATATCATGGCCAATTCCTCAGAAGATTCTTCCACAATGGACTCTGATAAGTGAGATTTCGAATAAGTGTTTACAGAATCTTCTTCTGTCCGAAGAAATGATTCATCGAAATAATGAGTTACCCGT
>BQKN01060639.1:1191-18312 GCA_022839385.1 Asparagus kiusianus | reverse complement strand
AGGGAGATAAAACCTATTTGCCGCAGAACGATTGAGTAATAGTATTACAATAGTATCGTTATTTCATGTATCCGGGATAGGGAGATAAAACCTATTGCCGCAGAACGATTGAGTAAGAATATTACAAAAGTATCGTTATTTCATGTATCCGGGATAGGGAGATAAAACCTATTACCGCAGAACGATTGAGTAAGAATATTACAAAAGTATCGTTAATTCATGTATCCGGAAATAGGGAGATAAAACATATTTGCCGCAGAACGATTGAGTAATAGTATTACAAAAGTATCGTTATTTCATGTATCCGGGATATGGAGATAAAACCTATTGCCGCAGAACGATTGAGTAATAGTATTACAACAGTATCGTTATTATATGTATCCGGAATAGGAAAATAATAAATCCTATTGCCGCAGAGCGATTGAGTAACGAGCATTACAAAAGTATCGCTATAGTACAATATGATGCACACATAGATTTTTGATCAGTTGTAAGTTTTACTTTCCAGATGGATTGCCCGTGAGTAGGGTATTTTCCTTTGAGATTTTGAGGCACCCGTTATGAACGGCAGATATATTTATTTTAGCAATTGTTAATATCCTCTTATTATAGAGCAGGTCACTCGGACGTAGTTCGAGATGAGATGATTATTCTTTATGTTAGAGATTGGAGTATTTATCATTGATTATTTGTTTTTCATTCATAGAGAGTTATATGAATGATTTGATATATGTATGTACTGATTCTATTTTCTTATATACTCCTACCCATTCCCCTGGGGAGAGGTAGTGATGATCTCGCTAGCGCTTTGACGCTCGTTGTTTTCCCTCCTTTCAGGCAGCGAGTCTGGCGCACGGAGAGTCGCAGGTTGATAGGACTTCTTAGTTGTCCATTTAGTTACTTATCATATTTTGTAGTTATTGTAGAACTCCACATGTTGTTGATAAATCTCAGAATCTAGATTGGTATTTTGTTTCATAGAGTTGAGAGCTATTGTGAGACTTTGTTTATGTGACTCATTGTATTTGAGATTCAGTTCAGACTCAGAGATATGTCTATTTTATTCCAGTTGGGCTCATTATTGATTTTTCTTATGCTTCTTCTGTGTATATCCAGTATTATCCTATTTCTATTTTTACCTGTCTGTACCTTCACCTAATTATTGTTTCCACTAGAGAGGTAGTGATTGTGATGGTGAAACTTGTCATAGCATGGTGGTTGGTGCTTGGCAGGTTTGACAATCCGGGTTTCACCTGGGACTGCAGCCTTGTGTGAACCCTGGGGCGTCACAACTACTGTGATAAGTATAATCATGGTGTAACCACAGAGACTTGATTTTTTTTGTTTTATTTATGCTCATATATGTACTAAATAACTCTATTTCCATAATGACGTTCTGCTTTTAATTATCATTTTTAATGTTTTACTTCTTTCAGTTATCTAACTTTCTCTATTTAATTAGTAATGGCTGATAATACATCATTAAGTGGGAGAGATAATCCAAAAGGCAAGGGGGTAGTTCCATCACCTTCCCCATCACCTCAACCCCCGCAGTCTGTACATCACGGCGATGGTGGGTATTTTCCATTTCAGCAGTCATATTTTGTACCACCACCTCAAGCATATCCGAGCATGCCATTTCATGATAGCAGCTACTTTCTGATGCACCATACTCTTGGGTCATATACGAATTTGCTGAATTCTTTAACTTTACCTCCATAATTTCACAGTCCTAATCTTAGTGGGGTGCAGCTTTCTCACACTAGTGGTAATGGATCTACTCCCAAATCAGGTTCCAAACTGGACCTCATAGAAGAAGGGGTAGAAACATCGTCAAATCCAAAGAAGAAGAGGAAAAACAACACATCTAAAAAAAACGATGAAGCAGGTGGTTCTCAAGGAACCAAACATTTGTTCTGGGATTCCCGTTATGATGATGAGCTCATTCCATTTCTTGCCGACTTGGTAAGGAAGGGTTATAAACCTGACAAAAGCTTTAAGAGAACTAGTTTTCATATGGCTTCTCAACACATTAATGAGAAGTTTAACACAGTTTTTAAGTGGGATAATGTCATGCACGGCATCAAAACTCTACGAACAAGATTTCGTGATATGGAAACTTGTCGTAATCTCAGTGGTGCTGGATGGGATGAAAGTACGAAGACTGTCATCATAGAGCCCGAATGTTTGGATAGGTGGATTGAGGTAAATAAACTCTGGTAAAACGATGATGATTTTTTCCATTTTTTTACTTATTTTCATTGAATTAATTAAAATATGTTTTTTAGGACAAGAGCTTTAAGAATGCTAAGCTTAGACAATATGTAAATAAACCCCTAAGGCATTATGATGATCTCTCCCTTATCATCGGTGATGATCAAGCTACAGGACACTTTGCTAGTGATGCTTGGAAAAAGTTTAGCCGTAGTGAGACAATAAATCTTAGAGATGAGATGAACTCACCAATGCATTCTCCCCAATCTACTCAAGTACACATTTTAGATGACGAGGACACTCCTTCGCCTAATGAAGCACACAACACATCAAGTTCTAAAGCTAAGTCATCCTCCGCCAAGGTAAAGGCTCGTAAGACCAACCTAGATAATGAGATCATGCTAAAGATGGTGGATAAGATAGATGTATTTAGCACAAATATGAAGTGTGTGAATATGCATTGGATCGAGAAGTTATCCACGGTCCTATATGCTCTTTCACATGACTTTAGTGTTGCTAAGTTAGATACATACTACCGTCACCTGTTTATGAATGAGCATGAATCTAGACTATTTATGGGCATATCTTCGGATGGTCAGAAGGAGATGATAGAAGCATTTCTCAACAAAGAGGATTGAAGACATATAGATCATGGGTGTGTGTGTTAGTTTATGATTCTCATTTAAGCACTTTTTTGTTTGAAAACTTTTTTAATTATGGTTGAAGACTAATATCGTTTGGTTTAGTGACAATACTTTTTTTAAATGATGTTTAGTTTTGTGGTTGTCGAATTGTATGGCAATGACTAATATTATATTTATATTGTAGTAAGTAGTTATTTGCTTTCATTTTATAATATTATCTTTCATACTGTGAATATTGTGGTGTACTAACCTTTAAATTAAACTTGTGACTGCAGGATATTTATAAGTCACCATACAAATTTTTAAGATGCAAGCAACCTACATGTGCACACATTGTACTGGATGGCTATTCCTCTGGGTATTTTGTGTAGTAAGTTTTCATGACACATGTTTATGTTGGTGACTTTTTTACTTTTAGGCTATGATTATTGGCATAATATCTGAGATTAGCAACCTGCAATATCTATTGATATTATACTGGATGGCTATCAATGATGATATTTATCATATAATGAGCCCTCAGCCCTATTTAGTTTGGTTTGCATCAATTTAGGCTATGATGATTGTTAGATTTTCTAAGATTAGCAACCTGCAATATCTATTGATATTGTACTGGATGGCTAACAATGATGATATTGACTAAATTCTGAGCCTTCAGCCATAATCAGTCATGCAACTCTGGTTGGCTTTGTGACCATTACTTGCTATTGTGGGTTTGCTGGTTTTGTATTCTGTTTGGGCACTGGTTGGTTTGCTTGTTTTGTGTTCAGTTTGGTGTACTTGCTGTTGTGGGTTTGCTGGTTTTGTGTTCAGTTTGGGCACATGCTGGTTTGATGGTTTTGTGTTCCGTTTGGTGGACTTGCTATTGTGGGTTTGCTGGTTTTGTGTTCAGTTTGGGCACACGTTTAAATGCATCATCTCATCCAATTGCACTGCGCAGATATAGGGAAATGCATTTAATAGCATAATCAGTTCGGTTTAAAAGTATTTTTGAGCGAGCGAGCTGTTGTTGGTTTGCTGGTTTTGTGTTCAGTTTGGTTATTTTGTGTATGTTGGTTGTGTTCAGGTTGGTTTGTAATGTTTTGTAGACTGGTTGTGAGCCATGTTGTGTAAATATTGTGCGCCACATCAGGTTTTGGGTAGCCATTTTGTGGCTGGTTGTGTAGCCGCATGTTGTTACTTGAGTGTGTTCAGTTTGGTGTACTTGATGGTGTTGGTTATTTATGTGTGTAGCCTGGTTGTGAGCTAGGTTGGTTTACTGGTTTAGTAGACTGGTTGTGAGCCATGTTGTGCAAGTGTTGTGCGCTACATCAGGTTTGTGTAGCCATTTTGTGGCTGGTTGTGTAGTCGCATGTTGTTACTTGAGTGTGTTCAGTTTAGTGTACTTGATGGTGTTGGTTATTTATGTGTATAGCCTGGTTGTGAGCCAGGTTGGTTTGCTAGTTTAGTAGACTGGTTGTGAGCCATGTTATGTAAGTGTTGTGAGCATGTTTAGGTTTTGGTACGTGTTGGCTTTGTCCTCTACGGCCGTTGTCTTGCAGGTAAAAAACTTTTCTGTATATTATATTTTACTTCGATCATGTGGAATTAGGCTTTTTGTTTCACGTTTATTTCTTGTCTACAGTCAGAAATTAGCCCTGATGGGGTTCACATTCTTGGTGGCTCTAGTGATGGAAATGCTTACATATGGCAGGTATGTTTTAACTTTTAACATGTTTGCATCTCTAAATTCTCAGTTTCTCGCTTTGGACTCCATATTGTCATTGTTAAACTTAGGTACGTAGGCCTGAAAGTAATCCAATCATGTTGAAGGGACATGAAGCAGAAGTTACTGCTGTAGACTGGTATACACTCTAGAAAAGCAAATGCATCTGGTTCTTCTACAGCTTAAGGTCTTTTGGCTGACATTTTCCTTGTGCCCTTTTATTTTATATCCCTTCAGGTGCTCTTCTGACTATGGGAAAATAGCAACTTCATCAGATGACTTCATGGTGAGTGATGTCTCCAATAGTTTCCTGGAAGTTAACTTCATTACTTAAAAAATGCTCTTAATTATTAATCTTGTACCAAATATCTTTTATGATAGGTTCGAGTCTGGAATATAAAAAAAAGGAAGCTCTATTAGCACTAGATCGCAAACTGCAATTCGAAAGAGACTAACTGCACATTCAAGCATTGAATGCAGAAAGCTAATGATGGATGATTCTCAATCAGGATCAGGAGATATAGACAAGCACCTCTGCCATTCAAATGAAATGAAAATAAACTCACCCTCACCTATTCAAACTGAGGCAGTTGAGTTCACTACACCAGAATCCGGAAAGAAAAGAAAAATTGATATGTTTCTGTAGGCATATAAAACTGCTTATAGGTCCCTTAACACAGCTCGGCACGATGATTCAACAAACCTACGAACCATCGGGCGATGTATCCAAGCATGATCGTTAGATCACAACATCGAAGCTAAGTAAGATGTGACGAAACAGATTAACAAGGCGACGAGGTTAAACACCAAAGCGGATTTACTGCCAAATCAGGATCCGGACTGCTAAATCAGAGTCCAGATCAACAAATCAGAGTTCGGATAAACCGCGAAACCGGAGAACGACGAAAAAACCAACATTTGGAGGACTCGGCCAAAACCGAGCCACCTCTAGGTGGCTCGGTGGCTTGCCGAGCCACCTTTTGGTGGCCCGGTGGCCGAGCCACCAAGGTGGCCGAGCCACCAAGGTGGCCGAGCCACCCGGGCCAAAGCCCAGTTCTGAGTGCCTATAAATAGGCTTGGTGGCTCATTGTTTTGGAGGTTGGAATTTTTTGAGGCGAAGCTCTGCTGGATTGATATCTAAACCTCAGAGTTTTGAAGCTTTGAAGACTTGAACTTTCAGATCTGGTTCTTGGCGATCATCCACACCAAACAAGGCAGGAGTTCGAGAGAGATCAGATCTGAGATCTATACGGTTACCCTCCGGATCAAAACTTGGTTTTTGATCCCGAGAAGAGTATCGATTTTGCTTGGTCGATCTCGATTACTTCGGGCGATTATTTCCTTGGTGAATTAATCCCCCCGGCTATTATTTCCTTTGCGAAATAATACCCATCATACCATGTAGATCCGACCGGATCTAGATCGCGCGGTGGTCCACGGATTAACCCCGGTGCAGGCGAAGAACCCACACAAGCAAGAGACCGTAAAATAGGATCTTGCGATTTGTTCCACAAAAAAAAGGAAAGTTATAATCTTTTTTATTTTTCTTTGATTTTGTTGTAACCGGATCTTATAAAAAGACCGAATCTTTTGTAATAGAAAAACAGTTGCTTGAGAAAACAATGACTTCAATGAAGAAAATAATTTTTCCCGCGAACAATCTGACGACCACAGTGGGAGCCACCGATCTCGCTGTCGAGATCGTTACGCCGTAGCCGCGGATCTTAATCCCGGTCGAGGAGGAGGTCGAGTATGAATTCGACCAACAAAAGTTCGAGGAGTATCTGTCATCCTCGTCCGGATCCACCTCCCCTCGCAAGTCCAAGAAGTTCTCCTCCAGTAGAAAAGTCCGTTGGTATAAAGAAGTAGAGAATACCAACGAAGATCTCACCCCGATTGATGCCGAAGTTGCATCGGGTGAAATTCCACCAACCTCCAACCAGGTCAGATCTGTTCTGGCCAACTCTTCCGTCGCTGAAGGCGTAGCGACCCTTTCAAAGAGAGCCCGCTAGAGACGACGTCAACGCCTGGCGCGGCAATTCGCAAAGGCGATGGAGTCCGTTGACGGAATCCGCTACAACGCGGATTTGAAGAACAGGAGAGGCAAACAGCCTCAATAACCAATGAATGGCAGCTCCTCCAAGCCACCAACGAATGAATGGATCCGTGTCAAGCGGAATCGTTCGACACTGGATGAGCGCATTCGCAAGCGCCGCGCACTATCGGCGCAGGCACGGGCTAAAGTTCAAGAAGCCCGCAGAAGACTGCAGAAGGAGGTGGCCAAAAAGCCGCCACCAACCCGCCAAGTATGGAGGCCAAAGTCTGAAGTGGCGATTCAGGCTAAGGAACAACCATTGCAGCCTTCAACAAAGGTTCAACCTTCGGCGAACCAACCTAAGTCGCCGATAATCCCCATAGCTGCTCCGAGAGATCCCGCAGGACCATCCCGAAGAAGGAAGTCAGTTTTGGAGCGCCTCGGTCCACTTCCCGATGAGCGATGCAAAGCTCCAATTCAAGAATGTTTGGGCCCAATAAAGAAGCCCCGAATGACTTAACATGCTGGGGGTCGCCCCCATCCTCAACATGACAAGGAGTTCATATCAACTGCGCGCACCAGTTTGCGCATTGAAGTCCAAGAGCCCGCCGAGAACTCACGCCCACAAAGGCACGTGTCGAGATGCGTGACTCTTGAAAGCCCAAAGAAGGCAGTTCACCCTCAGAAGGAAACGTTGTCGTCTGATGATGATAGCGTTATACCTGAGAAGTCGTGCCAACACACGATAGGTTACTCCGACCTTCAAACCGACGAGTTGTACTATCGTGTTAGGGGTACGAGTAAAACCAGGAAAAGGAGTCCTCGAAAACTAGAAACTCAGTGCCCCTGTTCCAAACTCATTCGAGCAGTATTGTCTGAGTGCAATTGCATCAAGACAGTCCCCGAAAGAACTTCGGTTTTCGAAAGGATCAGTACTGAAACGCCAAAACCAAGGCCTAGGCGTTTCCGACGAAGAAGAACGGTAGTCGAAGATGGAGAATTTCCGAGGGTCACCACTAATATGACCAGCAAAGGGATATCGACACGGGATAATCCCGAGTCGATTCCGGAAGTACCCCGGTGTGTAACCCGTCTACAGTCTGGAGCCATCATACGAGCAACTTATGGTAGGATTCAGACAAGATTACCATCAGAAGATAAAGAATCGGATGCCGGCTCTGCGGTCGCATCAGATAATATAGTATCCAGCGAGGGACAACCCCGCGAGGCACTTATGATAAGTGCGGAACAAGTGGCCAAGATGCTCGAAGAAGCCATGGCCAAACAACAGGAGAGCTTCAGGTTCGAAATGCAGATGGCCATGCAGAATATGAGAGAAATGCATGACCAACAAATCCAAGCATTGACAAACCGGCAAGGCGAACCAAGTCGTCATAACCAGGTTAATCAGGAAGATGAGGACGCACATGCGGATGAAGCTCATAATGCCAATAATCCTCCCGTCAATGCAGGGGGTGGTAACGAGAATGCTAACGAAAATACAGGTAAAAATTTGAAGATTAAAAACCTCGAGAGCAAAATCAATACGTTGATTTCCGCTCAAGAGATGAAGAAGACGGGCATTCCTTGTCCATACCCAAGAGAATGGGAATCAATCCCGTATCCGGTGAAGTTTAATCTAATTAACTTCACGCCGTTTGATGGGAAGGGTTCACCCACTCAGCATTTGATTTACTTTAAATCACACTTAGGGGTTATTTCTGGTAATGAGCCTCTGATGGTACGGTCCTTCGTTGGCACTCTTCGTGGAGCCGCCTTCGATTGGTATCGCCGCCTCAAGCCAGGAAGCGTGAATAGCTGGGATGACATGGAGACTAAATTCCTCACCAACTTCTTCGACGACGACACCGAGATATACATCGGGTCGTTGCTTGACGAGAAATAGAAAGATGGGGAATTAGTTGATACCTTCGTCAAAAGGTTCCGGAGCAAGGCGATGAACTGTCGGGACCCGATCACTGAGGAATTCATTCTCCAGACTTGCCATAACAACCTCGCATTGGACGTGTTGGAAGCGATGGGGACAGCACCGTCCAAAACCTGGAAGAATTTGAAGGTTCGAGGAGAGCAAGCCGAGTGATTCCTCAGAAGGAAGAAGGCGGAGAGAGGCCAACAGGCGACAAATGCTTCAACACAGAATTTCAACCCACAAGGGAAAGGTAAGGCACATGCTAATGCAGTTAATGCTAATCAAACTTTCTAATTGCAACCTCAGCAACAGCCACAGCAACAAGCATCACAACAATCGCAGTCGCAATGGCGACAACGGCCTCAGAAGCAGAAAGCTTCGGAGCCAAGATTTCCTAAAGTTTACTCCTTCAAATATGATGAAGTTCCCGTCATCTTTAAGTACCTGTTGGAGAATAACAAAATCCAGCTGCCGACGATTGTGGATCAAGAAGGGGTCAGCAAAGTGACGGATCCGAGGTATTGCGCATACCATAGAACGGTCCATCACCCTACAAAGTCATGCTACCATCTCAAGGATAAGATCTAGGCGTTAATCGATGTGGGCGTCATAACCCCGAAGCCATCCAAG
Organism: Asparagus kiusianus; assembly: GCA_022839385.1. Taxonomy (NCBI): domain Eukaryota; kingdom Viridiplantae; phylum Streptophyta; class Magnoliopsida; order Asparagales; family Asparagaceae; genus Asparagus; species Asparagus kiusianus. The sequence goes on along the minus strand of BQKN01060639.1, from coordinate 9,154 downwards.
AATGTAGGAGCAAATGTAGTATCAATTAGCTTTGGATCAGTGCCCACAGCATGGTTTAAACCAGAACGCATCACCAAAGTAGGAATGAAGACAGTAAACGACGATCCATACGGACAGCGCCAAAAAGGACTTGTGCCACACACAGCCCCAAACGGCAAAATCCTCTGGGTCCATCCTGATCTTATTGAAGACGAGCAGTGGGTGATTTCCTCGACCAGAAAGGGTAAAGGCAAGTCCTGCAATGCTACTTCCGTGATCTTCGAAGAGGATGGTGATGAAGCTCCTACCTTCCTGCTCTCCAAAGAAGAACAAGAAGTTTTTGCCACTAGAAGCGGAAATCAGTATCACTTCAACTATCCATCACCTAGTGATCAGGTAGCTGAGCAGGGGGTGACTAAATGGGGACCAGCCAAAACTCTCACGGAACTGGGGGTGATTGTGGCTCTAAGATCGGTTGAAGAAGCTCAACGACAGCCGGTTGATAAACAGAAAGAAAAGAGGCCCCAAGAGGTGCAGAATCCGAAGCAGTCTCGTTTTAATCGTCCGATTGGAAGAGATAAACCGGAGAGCTCGAACACTCCGTGCATCTTCGATATCATGGCTCAACTAGCCAACATTCCAGCACGGATAACATTGTATGAGTTGCTACGGTTGTCTAAAGAAACCAGAGAAGCCTTGCAAGAAGCCTTGGCCAATTCAGAAGTGTTCCTTACTCAGATCAAGCCGATACCCGAAGAGCCAGAACTGTTGATTCAACACTGCAATATAGCGGCTAAAAACCTTCCCTGCATTACCTTCACCAAAGAGGATATGCATACGAAGAATTCGAACCATGATCGACCCCTATATTTCATCGGGTACATTGACTCCAGCAAAGTCAACCGAATCCAAGTGGATCCGGGTTCCGCTGTGAGTATTATGCCGCTTCGCTTGATGCATAGCCTCGGCATTCTGGTTAGTAAGTTGGCGTCCACAGGCACTGTTATCTATGGATTCAACACTAGCGGATCATGACCCTTGGGCAAGATCCGGATAAAATGTCAAATGGGTGATTTGAAGACGGAAGTCACATGTTATGTGATTGATGCCGAGACTTCATATAACTTACTATTGGGTCGACCTTGGATCCATAGTAACGTTATAATTCCCTCCACTCTCCATCAGTGTTTGAAATATGTCGACACTGATGGTAAGGTCAGGACGGTGGTCTCGGATAAGCAACCATTCAAAGGGTTTAAGAATTATTTCACTGATTCTCTCCTTTATGATAACGAATCCGATACTGAACCATCGGCCCAGGGCACGGACAGCGGAGAAGAAGCTGATACCGAAGCCGGATTTGATTACGATGGAGGTTTTGTTTTAAACGACATTGTACCCTTAGTAATCAATCTTGACGATGAACAATCGTCAGATGGTAGTTGTAACTAGCAACTTGCCAATAATAAAATAAATGATGATTTAGAGTACTCACTGTCTCTTGATGATGTGATAAAGGGATTGTATGATAATCCCAATTTATATACGCCGCTTCGATCATCCTATATAGCAAAGAAACACTTCCAACATTCATTCGGAACAACCCTGATCGTTCCTGCCAAAATAGGAGGCGAAAAAGAAGTGATTTACGGTAAAGGAGAGAGTTTTCCATTACCTGATCATTTCTTAAGGGAAGATGAGAATGATGACAAACCTGGTCGACATTTATCTAAGTATAGTCCGGAAGCACGCAAGCTCATGGAAAAACAGGGATATGATTTCACACTCGGAGAAGGTTTATACTTCGATCGAGGTTCCCGTATTCCAGCCAAAGCGGCATATGTACCAAAAGGGAAACCGGATGACTATTATAAGTTCAGACGAGGACTAGGTTATGTCTCTTCTTCAGAAGACGAATGTTGCTGGTTAATCAATAACCAATCATCTGAGCAATACAAAGATGGGTACTCGTCAAATTCCTCGGAATGGGATTCCGATACAAGTCTGGGGGAGGTATTCAAAGCTCTAATGACGAACATGGCTACAGCTGATCCATCCACAATGGAGGATGACGATCAAATGCCAACATGGGAAGACCCATGGGTTCATCACCTGAACATGCAGTACCTGAACATGCAGTACGGTGATAGGTTTGAACAGAGGGAACCCCCTACTGAATATAAAATAGTCCAAATTAACATGGACGACGAGGCCAACCTAAAACCTATATTCATCAGCGATAGTCTTCCCACAAATGAGAAGGAGGAATTAATTGCTCTCATCAGGGAATATATTGACGTCTTCGCTTGGAACTATGAAGACATGCCAGGGCTCGACCCTAATGTGGCAACGCACCGCCTCGATATCAAGTCGGATGCCAAACCTGTCAAACAACAGCAAAGATGGTTTTGTCCGTAGATTATGGAAGCCATTGAGGCAGAGGTTAAGAAATTGATCGACTCAGGATTTATCCGAGAGGAGAAACATCCAGACTGGTTAGCCAATATTGTTCCCGTCATGAAGAAGAATGGTAAAATCAGGATTTGCATCGACTTTAGGGACATGAATGCGGCATGTCCAAAAGATGACTTTCCTCTCCCAATCACGGACGTCATCATCGACAATACGTGCGGATTTGAGAAAATGTCTTTTATGGATGGCTTTTCAGGATATAACCAAATCAAGATGCATCCGGATGATGAGAAGCATACAGTGTTCAGAACGCCTCTCGGTGTCTTCTGCTACACGGTGATGCCTTTCGGTCTAAAGAATGCAGGTGCTACGTACCAGCGAGCAATGACTAAGATTTTCTAAGAACATCTCAGGAAAACAGTCGAGTGCTACGTTGACGATTTGGTTGTACGAAGCCGCAACAAGAAAATCACATCAAGGATTTGAAGACGATGTTTGATCTCATGCGGAGTCATCAATTAAAGATGAACCCCACTAAATCCTTCCTTGGAATATCCAGCGGAAAATTCCTTGGATAGGTCATCAGCACTAAAGGTATACATATCGATCCCGATAAGGTGAAGGCGTTACATGAACTGCAACCCCCTAGAAATCTAAGAGAACTCAGAGGATTGTAAGGGCGTTTAGCTTACATCCGGTGGTTCATCTCAAATCTTTCTGGGAAATGCCAACCATTCTCTAAGTTAAACAAGAAAGGTGTGTCATTTATTTGGGACGACGCCTGCCAAAAAGCACTCGAAAATATCAAAACATATCTGACGAACCCTCTTGTTCTCGTTGCACCAAAATCAGGTAAACCGTTCTTTATCTACCTCAAGGCGATGAACCACTCGATAAGTGCTTTACTAGCACAAGACGATGATAACGGTCACGAACAGGCAGTCTATTACCTATGTCGGATCTTGATAGGCGCCGAGTCTCGATATCTGATGATTGAGAAAGAATGCCTCGCATTGGTATTCGCAATGCAAAAGATGCGGCATTACTTGGTCGGATAGACGATTTACGTCATTTCTAACATTAATCCAGTACGGGTATTTATGACTCAACCGGGTTCGATGAATTGGCGTTTAGCGAAGTAGGCCCTTCTCTTGTCCCAGTATGATTTGCACTTCAAACAGCAGAAGTCGGTCAAAGGACAAGCGATTTGTGATCTTTTGGCGGCAAACCCGACAACAGATACGGCAGAAGTATATGATGACTTGCCGGATGAAACCCACGAGGTTAACACTACATCACACCAACAAGTATGGCAATTATACTTTGACGGTGCTTCGAGAGCAGTTAATATGGCAGTAACCCCCGGATGTCCTAAGGTCTCCTCCGGAGTTGGAGTCGTCTTAGTTTCCCCGGGGAAGCATGTAATACCTCGAGCTTATTTACTGACTGGTCCGTGTTCCAATAACGTAGCTGAGTACAACACGCTTCTCATTAGACTTAGCTTCGCCAAGGAGCTGGGGGTCGAATATCTCAAAGCTTTTGGGGATTCTCAATTGATAGTCAACCAAGTCCGTGGAGAGTATGAAGTCAGGAACCAAGACCTGATTCCATACCACCAGGAGGCCGTCAAAATGGCAGATTCTTTTAAAGAATTCTTTATTGAATACATCCCTCGTCTCGAGAACGCTTATGCGGATGCACTGGCAGCACTAGCGGTATCACTTGCGCAGCCTCCCAAAACTGAACTGCTAGTCACAGTAAGATCGCATCAACTCTTCATACCCATATACAATATGGATATCGAAGAGGAAGATGATAAAAACGTAAACACCAAGGAGGTGAATTCAACTCAAATTGGGTCTGAGTCCCAAGATTGGCGTTTTCCTATCATTGACTACGTCCAATATGGTATTTTGCCAGAGGATGTAAAAGAAAGGGAATCAATCCACCGAAGAGCACCAAGATTCTTCTATAATACCGAGACCCATACATTATACCGTCGGGGGTACGATGGTTTGTTACTCCGATGCCTTTCGAACAAAGAAACAGAAGAAGTTCTTAAGGAAGCGCACGAAGGAGAATGTGGTGCGCATCAGCCCGGTCCCAAGCTGTATGATCGTATCAGGAGAATGGGATATTTTTGGCTGACAATGGTTCATGATGCAATCAAATACGCCCGAGAATGTCATGCCTGCCAAGTACATGCAAATTATATGCACCAACCACCAGAGCGTTTACACACGTTAACCACGTCTTGGTCGTTCGAAACATGGGGTATGGACATTGTCGGTCCTATTTTTCCCCCTTCAGTCAAAGGTGATCGATTCATTCTCGCAATCACGGATTACTTTTTAAAGTGGGCTGAAGCGATTCCGCTTAGAGAAGTGAAGACGAACAACGTCATCAATTTCATCAAACATCATGTCATATATCGACATGGCGTGCCAAGACGGATCATTCATGACAATGGTCTACAGTTCATAAGCAACACTTTTGTCAGGTTTTGTGACAAGTTCAAAATTCAAGATATTTCATCAACAGCTTATTATCCCGCCTCGAATGGATTAGCTGAAGCTTTTAACAAGACGATCATCAAAATCCTGTCAAAGCTCGTGAAGACCAATAAACGAGACTGGGATGATAAACTCGGTGAAGCACTCTGGGCTTATCGTACCACCATACGCACACCTACAGGAGCTACCCCATATTCATTGGTATATGGATGTGAAGCTGTGCTGCCATTAGAAATCCAAATCCCATCCCTTCGGATCGCTCTCGCAACGGAGATGATGACGGAAGAACAACATCAGAAACGTCTCGAAATGTTGGATGAAAAGCGCTTGGAAGCTCAACAACACATTGAGTTTTATCAAGGCAAAATATCTAGGGCTTTTAATAAAAAGGTCCGACAGAGAAGCTTCAAGGAAGGAGATCTGGTCCTCGCTGCTCGCCGACCGATAATCCTTAACTCCAAGAAGAAAGGTAAATTTGAACCCAAATGGGAAGGGCCATTTGTGATAGACACAGTCTACTCAAACGGCGCATATCGCCTGATTTCTCTAGAGGGCGTCAGGCAATTAATGCCAATAAATGGGAAGTTCCTAAAAAAGTACTATCCTTAGTATATTCAGGATGACCCATTTACCGGGAAGTTCCTTAAAGAATATTACACTTAATATTCTAGAAGATAACCCAAAATTATTTTTACCACCAAAATCCCTCACTGATCAATTCCAATTGATAGTGAGTCCACCAAAAGTGTCTTTCTGGTCCAAGTCACCAACAAATTCTCCTTTTGATTCTTTCCACGAACAAGAGGTCCACTTTCAGTTCAGAGTCCCCTTTCGATAAACGAAAGAGCTCCCCTCTTTTTCTTTGGTTAAGCCTTCTCATGGTTATAACCGAAGTTAAAAGTTCATTTCGATAAACGAAAAACTCATCTTCAAACTAGATAACATATCCTATAAAAGGTAAGATTATCTAGATCTTCCAGATTCTCGGAGTGGAGATCCCACTTCTAGTTTCTTTTACGCTGGAAATAGAATATAAAATTCTTCCTTTCCAGAATCAAGGAATAGAATATAAAATTCTTCCTTCCTTGTATTCGGGTTCGCCTTCACCCTAAAAGAAGACCGAGAAATAGAATATAAAATTCTTCCTTTCCCAACCTTTTCCAAGAATTTATCAATCTAGGATTCATCCTAGAAAGTTTATCCCGAATCCTAAGCAGGGATAAGTCTGCACCTAACACGCGCTACCGGTTTAGTCTTTCTCCGTAGGAAAAGACACCAGAGTTCGATTCTAGGGTATTCTATCCTGAAACCTAAACAGGGATAAGTCTGCGCCTAACACGCGCTGCCGGTTTAGTCTTTCTCCATAGAAAAAGACACCAGAGTTCGATTCTGGGGTATTCTATCTTGAAACCTAAGCAGGGATAAGTCTGCGTCTAACCCGCGCTGCCGGTTAGTTCTTAACCGTTAAAAAGAACGCCCGCCCACATATTCAACATTGTGGCAGGTTGTTATTAATAACACCAAAATCCATGCCTTACACGCATGGGGAATTTCATCCTGAATCCTAAGAAAGGATATGCCGACGCCTAACACGCGTCGCTGGTTTAGTCTCTTTCCGTAGAAAAAGACACCAGAACCTAATTCTGGGGACTTTTATCCCGAAGCCTAAGTATGGATAAGTCAACATCTAATACACGTTGTCGGGTAGCCTATTCCCGTAACAATGGCGATGTCTACGTATTCGAAGTCGTAGCAGCGAGTCTCAGAGAATTCACTCTCTTAGCACAATGTTACATGCGGAACGGATTTAGACAATCCGCATGCTAGCCCGACTCAAACGGTAGTCGGTAAAGGCTAATCAAATCCGTTGAAGGCTGGGGGTTAGCCAAGAATCCTAAAGTCAATGCCTAACACGCGTCGCCGGGTAACCTATTCCCGTAACAAATGGTAAAGCCTATGTATTCGACATCATAGCATAAAGTCGCAGAGAATTCACTCTCTTAGCACAACGTTACATGCGGAACGGATTTAGACAATCCGCATGCTAGCCCGACTCAAACGGTAGTCGGTAAAGGCTTATCAAACCCGTTGAGGGCTGAGGGTTTGCCAAAAATCCTATGAGTATTATGGTCAATCATTCCAAACAGAGTGAGAAATCATAATAAAGATAAAGATAAAACCATTTCCATTAAGAGGATCAAAAGTCAAAGTATCCAGCAAAAGAAATCATACATCAAGCTCATGGCTAAAAATATGCTGACTAATCTTAGACAGCTTCTCATCATAAGCTTGCCTAAGCTCATCCTCCAATTCAGCTCTGAGGGACTCTTCAGTGGTGGCTAGAGTCTTCATAGCAACCTCCTCCGTCTCAACCAGCTTCTGCTTCAAGGACGTCAACTCCTCAGATAAGGCAATGTGGGCTTGCTGATCCTGTACCTTCGTCATTTGAAGGATACTCAAAGTCTCCTCTTCTTCACGAAGTCCTTTTCTGAGCTATTCTATTTTGGTCTCACAAGAGGCAATAGAAAAGTTAAGCTTGGCAAGTGAAGATGATCTAACAGCAATGTTGGTCTCAACTCGATCTACTCGATCCTGCTGTACCTGAATCTCGAACTCAGTAAGAACTCGAGTATTGCGCCATGTCTGTAAGCGAGTATCCAACTCGGCAGCAATGAATGAAGAGGCACCTGCATCACGGAGCTCATGTAACATCTGAAGCTCGTGCTCTAGGCAATCAAGGTCATCAATAATAGCCTTCGCCAGATCCGGATATCCTGCTTCCCTTATCGAATTTATTCTGGAATCAAGGAAAGGCTTGAATTGGTGAAGGAAGAGTCCGCCGTGGAAGAGCTTGCCGATCATAGTGTTCACGAAGGAGAACAAAGAGCGAACTTTTATGCAGATGACGATCTTCTCAGGATCGTTGTCTGATAACAACTCCTTTACAAGGACATGAAGCCGAGAAGAAGACCCTGCACAAAGAAGGGGAAATCCGTCAAAAAGCCTTGAGGAGGAAATAAATGACATTTCTCAGTTGCTTAATTCATACCTTCTTCCCC
>BQKN01060637.1:0-57834 GCA_022839385.1 Asparagus kiusianus | reverse complement strand
CGCGTTGCAGCAAAAGTCAACACGTGGCGACGAAAGTCAACACGTGATGACAAAAGTCAACCCAAGCGGTTCCAAAACCCTAAGGTGGACGCCGGTCAACGCGTAACCTTAGGTCAACGCCGGACAGCGCGTTGCAGCAAAAGTCAACGCGTGGCGACGAAAGTCAACACGTGATGACAAAAGTCAACCCAAGCGGTTCCAAAACCCTAAGGTGGACGCCGGTCAACGCGTAACCTTAGGTCGACGCCGGACAGCGCGTTGCAGCAAAAGTCAACACGTGGCGACGAAAGTCAACACGTGACGACAAAAGTCAACCCAAGCGGTTCCAAAACCCTAAGGTGGACGCCGGTCAACGCGTAACCTTAGGTCAACGCCGGACAGCGTGTGGCGTCAAAAGTCAACACGTGGCGACGAAAGTCAACACTTGATGACGAAGCTCAACCCACGCGGTCCCAAAACCCTAAGGTGGATGCCGGTCAACGCGTAACCTTAGGTCGACGCCGGACAGCGCGTTACAACAAAAAGTCAACACACAGTGAGCTAAAACCCCAAGTCAACACGATGTGACAGGGGTAGTAAGTTCAAAAGTCAACTCAATGACACGAGCTAAACTCAACTCATCAGCTGTAGACTCGAGGCTCAGACGACGGCCAGGCGATAAACGCAGCGCCGGAACAACTTCGATTATTCGACAAAGCACCGGAGAAACCGAAGATCGAAAGAGCCGAGAGTTGAAGCGAACCATAGGTCCCTTAGGCCGACTGAAGGCTAGACCAATCATATCCAAAGTATTCCGGTCTCTTCTATAAAAGAAACGAGTCCGAAACACTTTGGAGGGGGTATCTGTAGGCATCGAAAATTGCCGATAGGTCCCCACTCATAGCTCGGTGTTAACAATCGACGATTGGACATCGCTATCCAGTTCACAAAAGCTCAAATGACACCGGTGAGCGACTAAAGCAAACCGACGGATTACGTGAGCCGACAGAACGTCAGAATCACAAGGATACGGGTTGACCGAAAGCCCCGCGATCACCGCAATTGGACCAACGCCCGCTGTGCCCCGACCACCCCACGGATAATCCAACCATCGGGGCCTACAGAGCTCGCCGTCACGATTCCAACGCATCCGAAATCACTCAAATCCGAGTTCGGACGAAAAGTCAACAGCGAGTCAACGGCAGGACAACGGCAGGACCCCAGGCTGAACCGGGGACACCCAAGCAGGTCTCGGCAGGCTCGAGACACCCCCAAAGGGTTGTCTCGGCCAATGGCCGAGACACCCCCCCAAGGGGTGTCTGGCCAAGACACCCCAAGGGGGGTGTCTCTCCCCTTGGGGTGTCCACATGGCCCCTAGGCTCTCTCATTTGGCTATAAATAGCCCCCTTAGCCCTCCATTTACAAGGGCTCTTGATTTTGCTCTGATTTAGCCTTGGTTTTGGGAGAAGAATTTCTGGTCTTGGGATTATCCTCGAGATCTGAAATTTCGGAGCTTAGAGCGGCGAAGCCCTGCCGGATCGAGGAGTCTCCATCGTCATTCACCCTCCCTTCCTTAGTGTTGCTCCTTAGCGGTGACACTAAGAAGAGCTATTATCTCGTTTTAGCCGAGATATACGCTTATAACCTCTAGATCTCGCGCGGATCGACGAGGTTCTGTTTCTATATCCTACGCGGATAGACGAAACTCTGCCGGATTTTCCCGGAAAGGATCTTGAAGAGTCGGCGGTCCACGGATATCGACGTCCCCGTCACAGGCCAACAACCCACGCAAGCGAGACCGTACCAAACCGGGCTCTCGTGTTTATTTTCGTTTAAGTTGTACCCCTTTGTTTTCATTTTATACTGTTGTAACGCTCGAAGTTGTAACAGATATCAAAGTAATGAAAACAGCAACTTTTACCGGAAACAGTTACCCAAGGGATGGTGGCCTCGTATGACCGGCTACGTCTTGGGCCGTTGGGAGAAGATTCTGAAGAGTAGTGGCCTGTACGCGCCTATACGAGCTACTATGTACGGTCTCCCAGTTAGCTGCCGCCATTTCTTAGCGTTGTTGGAGACGTACATGCCTGATAGCAACACCTTCCTGACTGGTGACGGAGAGTTGGGGTTGGCTTTCCATGAAATGCATCAGATTTCCGGTCTTCCGATGGGAGATTACCCTTATCAGGAGTATTTCCCTTCGAACCAGCAGTTATGGCGGTTGAAGCAAGATGATCCCGATATGTATGACACTCTCTGGGACCTCACCTGTCATTATCACACTTCCTTGATCCAGATTTCTCCTCCCGTGAAGACGAAGAGGAAAGTCAGTTTGAAGCAATTTGCCACTTATCTGTTCCAGAACTTGGAGGGTGATTCCAGCATACCCGTTTGTGAGCTAGACGTCTTGACTATCACCGCTATTAACGAGTTGGTGGAAAAGAGTGGGGCTCAATCCTATACCATTGCCAGCGCTGAGGGAGCTTTCCCTGCAGGGACCAAGTTTCGCTCGTTCCTCCGCCGTGCGCAGAAGTCCATCGAGCCTCGGTCTCTGTTGGCAGGCTATCTTGCTCTCTGGTTGAAGAAATGCGTTGTTCCTCACCAGTCTTCGGATGCCTTACCTCTTGAGGTGCTTTTTCCCGCGGTTCAGTTAGCTTATGGGAGAGAGCTTTCCCTGCTCCCGGCGATGGTCGCCTGCATCCATTGCGGGCTCAGGAGTGTGGTCAGTAGTTTTACTTAGGTGGGTACTGAGTTATCTACCGAGCTTATCTGTCCTAAGGTCGAGCTCCCCTACGCATATCTGATGGCGTGGCTCGCTCTTCACCGTCCTGGCCTGATGTCGGCGCCTAGTGCTGTTGATGTTCCCGTCCCCTACCTGCAGTTGTTGGAGAAGAGCAGATGGCTTGGGAGAAAATTCGAGGACGTTCAGCAGGAGCTTCAAGTCCGCAAGGGCTGGGAGTTCTTCAAGTGCTTCCCTCAGTTTTCGGGCCGTTATGGTGACGTTTTGACTGATGAGGAGAAACCCAGGAGTAACCGCACCATTCTTGACATCGGTTGTTTTCGTTGGTTGGTTAACATCCGTGTCGGATATCTTGTCTTCCGGGTGAAGAACCGATGCCATATAGAGCCTTACCTCCCCTGCCATTTTGCTCGTCAATTCGGCTATGATCAGCTATACATCGGGAACCCTAGCCGCGGTTTGAGGGTTGAGGGAGGACTTGTTGACGGTGTGCGAGCATGGCTGTGGACTATGGCGGGTTGCACCGGGGACCGCTTTGCTCTTCCCTCTTATAGGCGCAAGCCGATGATCACTTCCCTCAGCTGCAAGTGGCTCCTCTCTGCCTATGAATTCCTTAGTGTGAGGAGCCTTTCAGAGTTAGAGTCTGATCGCTCAGTGCAGGCCGCCATGATGGCTGCTCTTAAGGCTGAGGTGGCTCGGAAGCAGAGGAAGAAACGTGGTAAATCCTCTCTCTCCAGCAGAGATGATGCAGGGTCTCTCCCTATGGATGATGAGGCCGGGACTCCTGAGGGGGAGTTTGTGGATATAGACACCGACCAAGAAGAACTCGGTGCAGGTTTGTCATACCCTTTGATTTCCTTTCTTAAATCCATCTGGTATTTATGAACGTTATCATTTCAGGTAGAACCACTGGCGATCATGAGCCACCTGCTTCCCATTCCCCGAGCTCAGGGCCTGGAGACCGAGCTGCTATGAGTAGTAAGTCCACGCATGATCAACCTGTAGGTTCCAGGAGAGCTAGTACTTCGAAGAGGGAGAAGACCGCTCACAAACCACCTATCGACCAGCATCCGTGTGGAGCGGACTTAAGCGACATTGCCGGTGGTGAGGAAGGTAACCTCTTTTGAATATATATTTTTTGCTGCTTTGGGGTGATTTACTTTTGGGATTCATGATCATGTTTTGCATTTCAGGGATCTTTGAAGAAGGTGAGCTTCCCTCGGACCCGGTATATCCTGAATCCGACCACATGGATTGCTTCATGCAAGAAATGTGCGACGCCCTTCATGATGGCTCCCTAGGTATTGACCTGAACATTGATCTTGAGCCGGCGAGCAGCGTCTGTTCGTGGGAAAATTTGTGCCTTTCTTCATTGATATCATTGCCATCTTAGTTAACAACTTTATGCGTTACAAAGATCCGGTCTTTTTATAAGAGCCGGTTACAATGAAAATCAAAATACAAAAAAGAAAGATTACAATTTGTTTCCTTTTATGTCGAACGAATCGCGAGCTCCTGTTTTGCGGTCACTCGCTTTGTGTGGGTTCTTTGCCTGCGCCGGGGTTATTTGCCGTGGACCACCGCGTGATCTCGATCCGGTCGGATCTACACGATATGACGGGTATTATCTCACGAAGGAAATAATAGCCGGATGGGGTACTAATTCACTAAGGAAATAGTAGCCCAAGTGTCGAAATCGACCAAGCGAATTCGAGACTCTTCTCGGGATCTAAGAACCAAGCTTAGATCCGGAGGAAAATCGTGTAGATCTCAGATCCGGTCCCTCTCGAGCTCTTGCCTTGTTTGGCGTGGATGATCGCCGAGCACCGGATCTCAAAGTCCAAGTCTTCAATCTTCTAAAGCTCCAATCTTTTTTAGATCTCAGATTCCAATCCGGCAGAGCTTCGACCCTCCAAAATCCAACCTCTGAAAATGAAGAACCCCTCCTCTATTTATAGCCTCTCTTCACTGTGCGTATGCACGTGTACACATCACACACGGAGAGAGGGGGGGGTGCCGGCCACCTTGGGGTGGCTCGGCTTGGGCCGAGCCACCCCGGATTGGCTTGGTTCGGGCCGAGTCCCCCCGGGTGTGTTCGTTTTGTCCGTCGTTCGGGTTTTCCGGTGTTTCCGGTTTTGATTCGTTGTTGATTTGGACTTCGATTCGGTTGTGTGGTTGACTTGTTCGGATTCAATTCGTTTTGATCCGATTCCTGATTTGGCAGTAAACCCACTTCTGAGTTCGAGTCCAAAACCGATCTTGATTCGATCGTTATATCACCGAGTTCGCTCTTGTTTAGATGACTCGGTGATTCCCCAAAACGTTGGTTCGATTCCGCGTGCGAGTGGATACATTCCGCTGCTTAGGTGCGATTTGTTGGCTTCGTCGCCTCGTTAAACTGCTCCGTTGCGTATGGCTTGGCTTCGGCGTTGGCGGGATAACGGTCGTGCTTGGATACGTTGCTCGATGGTCCGTTTGTTGAATTGGCGTCGTCGAGCTGTGCTAAGGGACCTATAGGCAATTTTATACGCCTACAGCGTCGAGCCCACCATCCCATATTCAGGTACATCTCCATTCGAAGATACCCTCCTTAGTAATTCTGCGCTTTGCTTTCTCTCTTGTGCATCTTTCCGACACTTTGGTTGTCTTGCAGATGTTGCCAGAGAAGAGCTAGCTGAGGATGGAGTCTTTCCAGATGTATGTTTCGGGGAACGGGAGTATGCTCCTGTACCCAGCTTTTCGAGACCCGATGCTGGATTATTGGCCGACATGTTGGCCGAACAGACTTCGGGAAGACCTATGCGACCACTCTTCGGGAGTGATTCATTCACAGGTATATCTCTGATCCCACTTTTCTTTACTTGCCTAAATTTCCATTTTGGCTAATAAAGAAGTGTAACCATAGGACCAGGCGATGTTCCTGATGCTTCTACGGCTTCGGGCGCTTTCCGACCTCCTCCGAGTAGTACGACTGATTTGCCCACGAGGGTTGATACACCCCTCATGACCACTCCTGTCGTTACTTCGAATTCTGTCAGATCTCAACCCGAGGGGACTTCTGCCGGTATGGGTATACCTCGAACTTCCCCTTCGGTTTTTTCTGATTATTTTTGATAGTCCCTTATCTTCCTGTATTGCTGCTTGCAGGATCTCGATCCTCTCTCTATGAGCGTATCCGCGCTCTTCTGGTCGATACTGATCCAGACAGAGACGTTTTCCGTATGGATCTTGGCCTCTTCATCACTTTTTATAACGGCATGATTGAGAGGCTTCTTCACAAAGAGTGTTGCTTCGACCAGTTTAGGCGTTCCTTCTCTCGTCACATGATGATGATGAGGGAAGAAGGACACCCGGAGTTGGCCGACTCTTTCACTGCTGAATTCGCTGTCCTAGAGTCAGAGGTTCGAGAGCTGAGGGAGTTGAAGGCTGGTGGAGCTTCCTCTTTTGCATCTTCTCAGGTGGAGGATAGGTTGACGCAGTGGCGTGACCTGAGATCTTCCATTGGCAGCGAGCTCCGTTCACGCGAGCACTCTGTTGCACAGCTGATGGCCAACCTGGCGAGGAAGGACACCAGCAGAGGCGAGTTACTCAGCTCCCTAGATTCCACTCGTGCAGAGATAGCTAGGCTGAAGGAGGCCTTGGGACGTGCCGAAGAGTCTGCTGCTATAATCGCCGAGGACCTGGTTGGATTAGAGCGTTCTCGTGAATGGACGCTCGACAAGCTGGGATCAACACAGGAGGGATTGATGAAGCTGCGAACTGAAGCCGCGGAGGTCTTGAGCAGTTCCGAGGATTCTGTCCGAGCTAGCTTGCAGGCGGAGTTCGAGCAGAGCTATATGGACAGGCTTTCCGGTTTAGAGTCTCATATTCTTAGTCGTCAGCTGCCTTCGGGTTGACGAACTTGTTGTTGTATGCTTTTGTCTTGATCTTTTATTAGAGACTCCCTATTTGCTTCTTTTTACATAATGTTTTGGTACACCCCCAGCCCTTAATGCTATGACTTTGAATTCGTAAACTCCATCATTCTTATAGGGAAAAGGGTACCTTGCACCGCGTCTTAGGCGATGACTTATCCCTCCTTAGGCTTCGGGATAAAATTCCCCAGGTTTAGACCTGGTAACTTTTTTCGGTCGGCAAAAGATTTTAAACCGGCTATACGTATTAGGTATAGACTTATCCCTCCTTAGGCTTCGGGATAAAATTCCCCAGGTTTAAACCCTGGTAACTTTTTTCAATCGGCAAAAGATTTTAAACCGGCTATACGTGTTAGGTATAGACTTATCCCTCCTTAGGCTTCGGGATAAAATTCCCCAGGTTTAGACCCTGGTAACTTTTTTCAATCGGCGAAAGATTTTAAACCGGCTATACGTGTTAGGTATAGACTTTGGGGTTTTTGGCAAACCCCCAGCCCTCAACGGGTTTGACATGCCTTTACCGATTACCGTTTGAATTGGGCTAGCATGCGAATTGTCTAAATCCGTTCCGCATGTAACGTTGTGCCAAGAAAATTGCTTTTCTTAGACTTAGTGCTATGATTTTGAATACATAGACTTCGTCTTTCTCACGGGAAAGACTACCCGGCAACGCGTGTTAGGCGTTGACTCCATCTCTGTCTTTTCTAAAAGCAAAGACAGGGGAAAATGGTGCTATGCTTTTGAATACATAGACTTCGTCTTTCTCACGGGAAAGACTACCCGGCAATGCTTGTTAGGCGTTGACTTCATCTCTGTCTTTTCTAAAAGCAAAGACAGGGGAAAATGGGAGAGGAAGAATTTTATATTCTATCTCCCGGCATTGAAGAGGAAGAATTTTATATTCTATCTTTAATTAGAAAGGAGGCTCAATAGGAGAGGAAGAATTTTATATTCTATCTCCCATTGCTGAAGAGGAAGAATTTTATATTCTATCTTCAGTGGAAAGGAAACTCGAGGTGGGATCTCCACCCCCAGAATCCGAAAGGTGAAACTAGGAGTGGGATCTCCACTCCGAGAATCGAAAAGTTCAAACGACCCTAACTGTCGTAAGGTTTGGTCATTCGAACCTGAAGAGGAAGAATTTTATATTCTGTCTTCAGGAAGAAAGGAAACTCGGGGTGGGATCTCCACCCCCAGAATCCGACAGGTGAAACTAGGAGTGGGATCTCCACTCCGAGAATCGAAAAGATTCGGATAACCCTAACTGTCGTAAGGTTTGGTTACTCAAATTGAAAGTGGACCTCTCGTTCATTGGAGGAATCGAGAAGGGATTTTGATTATGGTCCTAACTGTAGTAAGGTTTGACCAAGTGGGAATTGTGTGGTGGAGACTATGAGTAGTCAAACATCACTGAAAGTTTTGTGAGGAAGGATTAATCCATTGAATGATTAGATCTCATCTCAGCAAAAGAGTGCTTGTGAGAGTTAGATTCTGACAAACAAGAATATTCGGAATTCGAACATTGATTTCTTGTTCATCAGCGACCGGGTTATCCCTAAGAATACCCCGATGTGGTATTCTTCCGGGAACTTCCCGGTACCTTAATTCTTTCTCAGAAGATACTAAGGATAGTATCTTTTCAGAAATTTGCCATTTATTGGCATCATGAGCCGGTCACCATCTTTGGTGACTAGGCGATAGGCGCCGTTCGAGTAGACTATTTCCACTACGAACGGTCCTTTCCATTTGGGTTCGAATTTGCCTTTCTTCTTGGAGTTAAGGATCATAGGACGTCTTTCAGTTAAGACCAAATCCCCTTCCTTAAAACTCCTCTGTCGAACCTTTTTGTCGAAGGCTCGAGAAATTCTGGCTTGGTAAAACTCAATATGCTGCTGAGCTTCCAAGCGTTTTTCATCAAGCATCTCGAGTTCTTCGAGGCATTTCTGATGTTGTTCTTCGGTCGTCATCTGGGTTGCAAGAGCGATCCGAAGAGATGGAATTTGAACTTCCAGAGGGAGAACGGCTTCACATCCATACACCAGTGAGTATGGGGTGGCGCCAGTCAGTGTACGCACCGTGGTACGATAGGCCCATAGAGCTGCGCCGAGCTTATCATCCCAATCTCGCTTGTTATTTTTCACAAGCTTTGACAAGAGCTTTATGATAGTCTTGTTGAAGGCTTCAGCTAGACCGTTTGTTGTAGGATTATAAGCTATTGACGAGATGTCCTGAATTTTGAACTTTTCGCAGAACCTTATGAAGGCGTTGCTGATAAATTGAGGACCATTGTCATGAATGATTCGTCTTGGAACACCATGCCGGTAGATGATATGGTGCTTGATGAATGCAATGACGTTGCTCGTCTTAACTTCTCTGAGTGGAACTACTTCAGCCCATTTGGAGAAGTAGTCAGTGATCGCCAGGATGAACCGATCGCCTTTAACCGAAGGGGGATTTATAGGACCAACAATGTCCATTCCCCAGGTCTCGAACGGCCACGACGTAACCGAAGGATGTAGATGCTCCGGAGGTTGGTGCATGTAATTCGCGTGTACTTGACACGCGTGACACTTCCGGGCGTATACGATTGCCTCATGCATCATGAAGGGCCAAAAGTATCCCATTCTCCTGATGCGATCATAAAGCTTGGGACCAGGTTGGTGCGCACCGCACTCTCCTTCATGTGCCCCCTTAAGCACTTCTTCGGCTTCTTTGGTCGATAAGCAACGCAGCAGCATGCCATCATACCCCCTGCGGTATAGCGTTCGATTCTCCGTATTATAGTAGAATCTTGGAGCTCTTCGTCTGATTGACTCTCTCTCCTTCACGTCTTCTGGCAAGATCCCATGTAGGACGTAGTCTATGATGGGGAAGCGCCAATCCCGGGGCTCGAACTCAGCCTGAGTTGTGTGCGCCTCCTGAACCTCTTCTTCCTTGTCGTCTTCATCGTGAAGCGGCACTAAGAGTTGGTGAGTTCTTACCATAACAAACTGCTCTGTTCCGGGAGGCTGTGCCAAGGATACAGCTAAAGCTGCTAATGCATCCGCGTAAGTGTTCTGCAACCGCGAAATGTGCTCGATGAAGAACCCTTCAAATGATTCCGCCAGTTCTACCGCCATCTTGTGATACGGGATTAGATCCTGACTTCGAACTTCGTATTCCCCTTGGACCTGTTTGACGATTAGTTGAGAATCACCGAAAGCTTCGAGATACTCAACCCCCAGCTCCTTGGCGAAGTTGAGTCCTATAATCAGTGCGTTGTACTCTGCCACATTATTCGAGCATGGCTCGGTCAACGAATAGGCTCGAGGCATCACATGTTTTCTCGGGGAAACTAAGACAACTCCAACTCCGGAGGAGACCTTAGAACACCCAGGAGCACTTGTGACATTAGCTGCTCGTGAAGCGCCGTCGAAGTACAAACACCAAACTTGCTGGTGCGAAGTTGCGTTGACTTCGTGAGTTTCATCAGGTAGGTCGTCGTACATTTCGGCGGTGTCCGTAGTTGGATTAGCTGCCAAGAGATCACAGATGGCCTGCCCTTTAACTGACTTCTGCTGTTTGAAGTGCAGATCGTATTGGGACAAGAGTAAAGCCCATTTCGCTAATCGCCAGCTCATGGAAGCCGGTTGAGTCATGAACACTCGGACCGGGTTAACTTTGGAGATGACATATATGGTCTGTCCAACCAAGTAATGCCGCATCTTCTGGATGGCGAACACTAAGGCTAGGCATTCTCTCTTAATCATGGGATATCAAGATTCCGCGCCCACCATGGTTCGGCTTAAGTAATATACTGCTTGCTCGTGACCGTTATCGTCATCTTGTGCAAGCAATGCACTTAATGAGTGGCTCGTCGCCTTGACATAAATCAAGAACGGTTTGCCTGATTTCGGTGCAACGAGTACGGGAGGTTTCGAGAGATATTCTTTAATACTCTCGAATGCCTTCTGACAAGCATCGTCCCATACGAATGACACGCCCTTTTTTGTGAGCCTGGAGAACGGTTGGCATTTCCCCGAAAGGTTTGAGATAAACCGACGGATATAAGCCAATCGCCCTTGCAGTCCTCTGAGCTCTTTGAGGTTCTTCGGAGGTTGTAATTCATTGATCACCTTCACTTTGTCAGGATCAATGTGAATACCTTTGGTGGTAACGACGAACCCCAGGAATTTACCACTAGCCATTCCGAGGAAAGACTTGGTGGGATTCATCTTCAATTGATGGGCCCGCATCAAGTCGAACATGGTCTTCAAGTCTTTGATGTGATCATTCTTATCACGACTTTTCACGACCAGGTCATCCACGTAGCATTCGACGGTCTTTCGGAGATGCTCCTGAAAGATCTTCAACATAGCTCGCTGATATGTAGCACCTGCATTCTTCAAGCCGAAGGGCATGACTGTGTAGCAGAATACGCCGAGAGGTGTTCTAAATGCAGTATGCTTTTCATCATCTGGATGCATCTTTATCTGGTTGTAACCAGAGAAACCATCCATAAAAGACATCCTCTCGAACCCGCACGTGTTATCGATGATAACATCCGTGATGGGGAGAGGAAAGTCATCTTTTGGGCAAGCAGTATTGAGGTCCCTGAAGTCGATGCATATCCGGATCTTCCCGTTCTTCTTAAGGACCGGGACAATATTGGCAAGCCATTCCTGATGTTGCTCCTCTCGGATGAATCCCGAATCGACAAGCTTTTTGACTTCAGATTCGATCGCCTCCATCATTTGCGGACGAAACCGTCGTTGTTGTTGTTTGACTGGTTTGACATCCGGCTTAATGTTGAGACGATGCACTGCTACGTTCGGGTCGAGACCTAGCATGTCTTCATAATTCCAAGCGAACACGTCAATGTACTCCCGGATAAGAGCAATCAATTCCTCCTTCTCCTCAGGTAGGAGGCTGTCACTAATGAATATCGGCTTCGGATTTTCCTCGCTTCCCATATTCACCTGAACGACTTGGTCTTCGGTAGGAGGCTCTCTTTGCTCGAACCGATCGCCATACTGCATGCTTAAGTGGTGAACCCACGGGTCTTCCCATGTTGGCATCTCATCATCTTCTTCTATTGTTGAAGGATTAACCGTGGTCATGTTCGACATTAGCTTTTTGAACATTTCACCAAGACTAGCGTCGGAATCCCAACCCGAAGAGTCGGAAGAATATCCCTTCCTAGTCTTGTTAGCAATTTGGTCGATGATTTGCCAGCCACACTCATCATCTGATGAGACATAGCCTAGACCTCTTTTGTGGCGATAATAATCATCGGGTTTTCCCTTCGGTACATAGGCCATCCGGGGTGGAACCCGTGGACCTCGACCAAAGAAAAGACCCTCTCCGATCTTGAAGTCATACCCATGCCTTTCCATCATGTTGCGCGCTTTCGCATCGTATCTGGATAGATGACGGGCCGGTTTATCATCGTCGTCTTCCTATTCCATGAAGTGGTCGGGTATTGGAGATGCTCTTCCTTTGCCGTAGACGACCTCCTTTCCACCCCCAATCCCTGCGGGGATGATAAACGTTGTTCCGCAAGGGTCGTGTACCTGCTGCTTCGTCAAACAAAATGATTGAAGAGGCATATACAAATCAGGGTTAGCATAGAGTTCGTTAGTGATATTATCGAGACCCGTCGAGTACTCTAAATCATCGTTTATTGATAGTTCTTCGGCAAGTTGCCAATTACAACTATCTTCCGATGATTCATCATCGTCAAGATTGATTACAATGGGTACAATGTCGTTTAAAACAAAACCGCCATCATAATCAAACCCTGGTTCGGTATCAGCTTCATCTCCGCTGTCCGTTCCTTGGGCCGATGGTTCAGTATCAGATTCAGCGTCGTACAAAAGGGAATCGGTGAAATAATTCTCCAATCCCTTGAACGGTTGCTTATCCGCGACCACCGTCTTGACTTCATTATCTGTGCCCACATATTTGAGGCATTGATGCAGAGTTGACGGGACTATAAGGTTACCGTGGATCCAAGGTCGACCCAGCAATAAATTATAGGATGTTTCCGCGTCAATCACATAGCATGTTACTTCCGACTTCAAATCCCCAATCTGGCATTTGATTCGGATCTTCCCCAAGGGTTTGGACCCGCTGGTGTTGAATCCGTAAATCGTCGTGCCAGTGGACGCTAATTTGCTAGTCGGGATTCCGAGATGATGCATCAATCGGAATGGCATGATGCTAACAGCGGAACCCGGATCGACTTGGATCCGGTTGACAACGCTGGAGCCAATATGCCCGGTGAAGTACAACGGCCTATCATGCTTCGAGTTCTTTGTCTGCATATCTTCTTTGGTGAATGAGATGCAGGGGAAGTGATGCGCCGCCAGATTGCATTGTTAAGCTGACGACTCTGGTTCCTCGGGGGATGGTTTGATCCGAGTCAAGAAGGCTTCAGAATCGCTCAAGCCTTCTTGTAGAGCTTTCCTTGTATCTTTTGACAACCGCAGCAACTCATATAGAGTTATCCGGGCTGGGATGTTGGCCAATTACGCCATAATGTCGAAATGAGGCGGAGAGCTTGTATTCCCTGGTTTGTCTCGCCCAATCGGATGATTGAATCGAGGCTGCCTCGGGTTCTGAACTTCTTGACGTAGAGGTTCTTTTCCCTTATCCTTCTGCGGGATTCTCTCCGTAGCTACTGCAGGTGTTGGGGGAATTGCTGAAATTCCCAATTCCGTCAACGTCTTGGAAGGTGGGGTTTTGGTACCCAACTGCTCGGAAGCATCCGGGTATTTGAAATGGTACTCATTCCCGCTCCGGGTTGCAAAAGTTTCCTGCTCGTCTTCAGAAAGCGGGAAGGTCGGAATTTTGTCGTCATCCACCCCCGGTATAGCAGAAGCTCCGTGACAAGATTTGCCCTTCCTCCTCGACTTCTTCTTGTTCCTTGCGGAAGAGGTCCCGGCCCACTGTTCATCTGCGATCAAGTCCGGATGAACCCACAAGATCTCGCCATTTGGGGCTGTGTGTGGCACAAGCCCTTTCTGACGCTGTTGGTGCGGATCATCATTCACCGTCTTCACCGCCGCTTTGATCACCGACTCGTGTTGGAACCAACTCGAGGGAACAGATCCAAAGCTAATGGATACGGTGTTTGCACCCACCTTCTTTTCTTTGGGCTGTTTCATGGTGATAACCCCAACATCGATTAGGGCCTGAATCTTATCTTTGAGAGCGTAGCATACCTTGGTAGGATGGTGCACCGCTCGGTAGAATGCGCAGTATTTCGGATCGTTGACCCTCTTGGCATCTTCTTGATCCTGAATCGGCGGCAGCTTGATCTTGTTGTTCTCGACCAAGTACTTGAAGATACCGGGGATTTCATCCTCTTTGAATGAGTAGACCTTTGGGAACCTCGGCTCCCCAACCTTTTGCTTCTGGGGCTGTTGCTGCCACCTGGGTTGTTGAGGCGCCCTCTGTTGCTGCTGTTACGGCTGCTGTGGCTGTTGCGGCTGTTGCGGCTGTGCTTGCATCTCAAAGACTTGATTTGCGACCACCGCATTTGCATGCGCCTTCCCTTTACCCTTGGGGGTAAAATTTGGTTGCGGGGCATTATTGGGTATTTGCCCTCTCTCCGCCTTCTTTCTCTTGAGAAATCGCTCGGCTCGCTCTCCCCGCATCTTCAAATCCTTCCAGGTTTTAGATGGCGCCATTCCCATGGCTTCAAGGATATCGAGCGTCAAGTTGTTATGGCAAGTCTCGAGGATGAAATCCTCGCTGACCGGATCCCTGCAATTCATAGCCTTGTTCCGGAATCTTTTCACGAAGTTTTCAACCGTCTCGCCGTTCTTTTGTTTTTCGTCGAACAGCGTGCCGATTGAAACCTCAGTGTCATCATCAAAGAAATTTGTTAGAAACATGTCCTCCATGTCATCCCAGCCGTTGATGCTCCCGGGCTTGAGACGACGATACCAATCGAAGGCAGCTCCGCGAAGAGTGCCGACGAATGACCGCACCATGAGGGGCTCATTTCCGGAAATAATTCCTAAATGAGACTTGAAATAGATTAAGTGTTGGGTAGGGGAACCCTTCCCATCAAACGGCGTAAAGTTAATTAGATTAAACTTTGCCGGATATGGGATCGATTCCCACTCCCTTGGATATGGGCAGGGTATACCGGATCTTTTTACCTCTTGAGCATTCATCAATGCGTTGATTTTGCTCTCCAGGTCTTTCATCTTCTTGTCATCGCTCGTCTCGGCCTTTGAGTGGCTTCTGGGAGAGGTGACGTGGTCCTCCTTTGCATTATCTTCTGCGGGACCACCCCCATTATCGGTGTTGACAGGAGGGATATTATCAGCCTCCCGTTCATTCTCTTCTGGATTCGGAGTATTGCGACGACCGGGCTCTCCTTGGTGAACCGTCAACGCTGCGATTTGTTGGTCGTGCATCTCCCTCATCCGCTGCAGGGTCATTTCCATTTCGAATTTGAAGCTCTCCTTTTGCTTGGCCAGGGCTTCTTCAAGTATCTTGGACACTTGTTCAGCACTGATCATGAGCGATTCGTAAGGTTGGCTCGCACTAGAGGCCGTGTCATCGGATGCCACCGCCGAGCAGGAGTCCGAATCAGCCTCTGACTCTTCTTCTTCTAAGGAGAGTCCAATTGGTACCCTTTGGTAGTTCTTTTGGCCGCTGGTTCCGGGCCGCAACCGTGCCATGCATCGGGATATTTCGGCAAGCTGCTCTATGCTGAAGGGTTGTGTTGAATTTCCCCTGCCGGTCATGTTAACCGACACTCTTGGATATTCATCTCCTTGGCGGAGCAATTTCTTCTTGTGGAAATGCTTCGGCTTAGAGAGTCTCTCGAACACTGAGATTCTTCTAGGGGGACTGTCACAACAACACTCGGACAGCACCGCCTTGATGATGTTGGCACACGGGCAGCGGGGCTCCCTATCCTGCACACATCTTTTTTGGGGCTTTTCCATACCCCCAGCTCTGTAGTACGACTCATCAGCTTTGTAGCTGGAGCAACCTACAGAGTGTTGATATGTGTCCCCCATCATAACACTCTCATCTTCAGATGAGTGTACCTCCCTTCGGGGATGAAATGGTTTGTTGGATTTTTCAAGAGTGGCCCGTTCAATTTTACGCTTTTGTGAGCGTATAAATTGAACGGGCTCTTTCAGTTCGACTCGCAACCCAGTGCGGTCGGTGATTGGGGCTTTCCCTTTTTCATCTTTCTTGGGGGGATTGATTCCACCCCCGGTCTGAATTTTAGTTTGGGGACCTTTTAATGGTCCCAGCCGTTCTTTGACGGGTATTCTACCTCGGTTCTCCGGTAAGGGACCGAGGCGACCCGACAAAGGAACCTGGGATTTTGAATGATCCCCTTGTTTACCTGGCTCCGTTGAGAGTGCCGGTACAGGAGGAGCGGGCTCTGGTTTGGCTGAACTTTGGGCGATAATTTTGCCCTTCTTGGTTTGAGGTGTTGGTGTCGATTTAGGAACCCACACCAGTTTGCTTTTGGACAGCGTTTTGACCGCCGTTTCTTGCTGCATCTCCTCTGCCTTCTTTAGGAGGAGCCGGGCATGTGCAAGTAGAGCACGGCGCTTCTTGATTCGCTCCTCGAGCGTGGAGCGGTTCCTCTTGACGCGGATCCACTCATTCGCTTCTGATTTGGAGGGGAGGTTAATTGCTTGTCGTTGCTCTTGTCGCTGCCTCGACTTCAAGTCTTCTGCGTAGCGCACTCCATCTTTTGACTCCTTGGCCTTGGCGAGCTGTTGAGCGAGACGTTGACGACGTCTTTGGAGCGCTCTCTTCGATGGGGCTGGAGCTACATCATCCATCGCCTTTGTAGCGTTTGCTTTGCGAGGGCCGGGTCTACAGCCTTAACCACGCTGATCGACGCGGGGCCGTTGCGTGGTACGGGCGTAGTGGCAGCGATGGCGGAGTCTCGGATTGAGGAGTTGGAGATCCCGCGAGCCCTTTTGGGAGATGAGTTCTTCCTACACCGTTGCGGAGAGGCGGATCTGGAGGAGGAGGAGGAGAGGTACTCTTCGAACTTCTTCTGATCGAACTCGTATTCGATCTCTTCATTCACCCGGATCTTGAAGGCCGGTTGCGTCACTCCGATCTCGGCAGCGAGGTCGGCGGCTCCCACTGTGGTCGCCAGCTTGTTTTCGTCAAAAGTTGCTGTTTTCATTGCTTTGATATCTGTTACAACTTCAAGCGTTACAACAGAATAAAATGAAAACAAAATGGTATTACAACTTTAGCGAAAATAAACACAAGATCCCGGTTTGGTTCGGTCTCGCTTGCGTGGGTTGTTGGCCTGTGACGGGGATGTCGATATCCGTGGACCGCCGACTCTTCAAGATCCTTTCCGGTAAAATCCGGCAGAGTTTCGTCTATCCGCGAAGGGATATAGAAACAGAACTTCGTCGATCCGCGTGAGATCTAGAAGTTATAAGCGTATATCTCGGCTAAAACGAGATAATAGCTCTTCTTAGTGGTCACCGCTAATGGGCAGCACTAAGGAAAAAGAGGGGTGAATGAAGGGGACTGATGAAGAACTCCTTACTCCTCGTTCCGGCAGAGCTTCGCTGCTTCAAAAAATCAGACTCTACTCTTTACTCCGGCAGGGCTTCACCGCTTCAAACAAAGGGGAATCCTTGGCTAAGATAATTCAGCCTTGAATTCAGAGCCTTTGCCTTCAACTCTAAAGAAATCAGCCCCTTGAAATGAAGGCCAAGGAGGCCTATTTATAGGAATCCAAGAGGTAGGGGTGTGCCCATTAGGGGCCGGGACACCCCTAGGGGGTGTCTTTAATCATGGCCGAGACACACACCCCTCGGGTGTTCTTTAATTGACTTCGCTGTAGTGCCTTTATCCGGACTTGGATTTGACTGATTCCGGTTTTGTTGGAAGCCCGTCGAGGAGTTCTGTAGATCCCATCAGTTGGATTATTAGTGTGATGATCGGGACACGACGGGCGTTGGCCCAATTGCGGTGATCGCGGGGTTTTCGGTCAATCCGTATCCCCATGATTCTAACATTCTGTCGGCTCACGTAGTCCGTCGGTTGGCTTCAATCGCTCACCGACGTCATTTGAACTCTTGTGAACCGGGTAGTGACGTTCAATCGCCGATCGTTGACACTGAGCTGTGTGCGGGGACCTATCGGCAATTTTTGATGCCTACACCGCCCAAGCGCAAGCAAGTGTGGATTCCGAAGGCAAAGCCAGCGCCTAAGGCAAAGGTGAACGAAGTTGCTGTTCGAGCTTCGTCAATTTTAGATCCTGTTTCCCCTGTCTCCACATCTCCGATGAAGTCAGGAAGTAGCACGGATCTCACCAAATCCAGAGTCCCTCTGAAGGCTCGTCTCGGTCCTCTACCTGAAGATCGATGTAAAGCACCCGTCAGGGAGCGATTGGGACCGTTAAAAGGTCCCCAAACAACAAATCAGACTGGGGATCGTACTAATCCCCCTAAGAAAGATAGTAAAGGGAGATCCCTGTTACCGATCGCATTGGATTGCGGATTGAAGTTCAAGAACCCGTTAGGTTTTCGCGCTCGCAGAGGCGTAAACATGAACGAGTAACTCTTGGAGACGCCAATAAAGCGTCGCATCCCCAGAGGAAAAAACATCTACCTGATGATGATGATGTTATACCTGGGAAGGCGTGCCAACACTCTATGGGTTGCTCCAGTTATCAAACTGATGAGTTGTACTATAAGGCTGGGGGTGCGAATAAATCCCGAAAAAGAAGTGTTCGAGACACGGATCCTCACTGTCCGTGTGCCAACATAATCAAAGCAGTATTATCGGAATGCTGCTGTTCTAAAGCCCCAAAAAGAGTCTCAGTGTTTGAGAGAATCTCTACCAGGGCGTCCGAGACCAAACCAAGGCATTTCCGCCAGAGGAAGCCCGTCCACCGAGATGATGAACTTCCAGAAGTGTCCGTCAATACGACCGGGAGAGGGAAGTCAACGCGGCACTTTAGCCCGGATCAGTTTACCACGGTGTCCTAACGCATGACTCGATTAAAATCAGGGACCAGTAGGCGGAAGAATTACCAAAGGATGCAAAAGGGACTTCCTTTAGAAGACGAGGTGTCAGATGCTGGTTCAGATGCCTACTCAGCCATGGCATCCGATAATACGGCATCTAGTGCGGGACAACCCTACAAATCGTTCATGATTAATGCCGAACAGATGGCCAAGATACTGGAAGAGGCTTTGACTAAGCAGAAGGAAAATTTCAAATTTGAAATGGAAATGGCCATGCAGCAGATGAGAGAAATGCATAACCAACAAATCGCGGCACTGGCGACTCATCAAGGAGAGTCTAGTCGTCGCAATAATACTAACCAAGGTGATGATGAACGGGAAGTAGAGGATAATGCCAACATGAACACCCCTCCCGTCAACAACGATAATGGGGGTGGCCCTTCGGATGATAATAACACGAAGGAGGATAACGTTACTTCTCCCCGAAATCACTCGAAGACAGATACGAGTGAAAATAAGAAAATGAAGGACTTGGAGAGCAAAATCAATGCGTTGATGAATGCTCAAGAAGTGAAAAGGTCCGGAATACCATGTCCGTACCCAAGGGAATGGGAATCAATTCCATATCCGGCAAAATTCAGTTTGATCAATTTCATGCCGTTTGATGAAAAGGGTTCACCTGCCCAACACCTAATATATTTTAAGTCACACCTGGGAATAATCTCTGGGAATGAACCTCTTATGGTGCGGTCATTTATCGGCACTCTTCGCGGAGCAGCCTTTGACTGGTATCGCCGTCTCAAGCCCGGGAGTATCAGCAGTTGGGATGACATGGAAGACATGTTTCTGACAAACTTCTTCGACGACGACACAGAAATCTCAATCGGCACATTATTCGACGAGAAACAGAAGAATGGTGAGACGGTTGAGAATTTCGTCAAGAGGTTCCGGAATAAAGCAATGAACTGCAGGGATCCCGTCAGTGAAGACTTCATTCTCGAGACCTGCCACAATAATCTGTCGTTGGACATCCTCGAAGCTATGGGGATGGCACCACCTAAGACCTGGAAGGACTTAAAGGTGCGAGGAGAACGAGCCGAATGATTCCTTAAAAGGAAGAAGGCTGAAAGAGGGCAGACAGCACATAATCCTCCACAGCAAAATTTTGTCCCTAAGGGTAAGGAAAAGGAACAAGCGAATGTAGTGGACGCGAACCAAACGTTCAAAGTGCAAGCGCAGCCGCAACAGCAGCAACAGAAGGCGCCTCAACAATCAAGGTGGCAACAACAGCCCCAGAAGCAAAAGGCCTCAGAACCGAAGTTTCCGAAGGTCTATTCATTCAAAGAGGATGAAGTTCCTGATATTTTTAAATACCTTATCGAGAACAACAAGATCAAGTTGCCTCCGGTCCAGGATCAAGAAGATGGTAAAAGAGTTAGTGATCCAAAATACTGTGCATTTCACAGAGCGGTGCACCATCCTACCAAGGCATGCTACGCCCTTAAAGATAAGATCCAAGCTCTAATCGATGTTGGGGTCATCACTATGAAGCAACCCAAGGAGAAGAAGGTGGGCGTGAATGCAGTGTCGATAAGTTTTGGATCCGTTCCTTTAGATTGGTTTCAATCTGAACCAGTGGTAAATGCAGCAGTGAAGATTGTGAACGATGATCCTTACAAGCAACGCCAAAAGGGGCTTGTACCACACATAGCCCCGAACGGTGAGATTCTTTGGGTTCACCCCGATCTAATTGGAGATGAACAATAGACCGGAACCTGTTCCAAGAAAAGGTCAAAAGGAAAAGGTAAGTCTTGTTTTGGAGTTTCTGCTATTCCAGGCGAAGATGACGATCAAATCCTGGCCTTCCCGCTTTCCGAAGATGAACAGGAGGCTTTTGTGACCCGGAGTGGGAACGAGTATCATTTCAAGTATCCGGATGCTTCCGAACAATTGGCTAAGCAGGGGGTGGCCAAAACCGTTCCGTCCAAGACATTGGCAGAACTGGGAATTATCGCAACTCCCCCAATACCCGTAGCTGCAGAGAAAGCCCAGCAAAAGGAGAAAGGGAAAGAGCCTTTACGCCAAGAGGTCCAAAACCCGAGGCAGTCTTAATTCAATCATCCGATTGGGAGAGATAAACCGGGAAATACAATCTCTCTGCCCTATTTTGACATCATGGCACAGTTAGCTAATATACCGGCTAGGATAACCCTATAAGAATTACTGCGTCTTTCAAAGAATACAAGGAAAGCATTACAAGAAGCCTTGAACGACTCAGAAGCTTTCTTGACTCGAATCAAGCCATCTCCTGAAGAATCAGAGCCGTCTGTTCAACATTGCAATCTCGCGGCGCATCATTTTCCCTGCATCTCCTTCACCAAGGAAGACATGCAGACGAAGAACTCAAAGCATGATCGGCCTTTGTATTTCACCGGGCACATTGGCTCTAGCGTGGTCAACCGGATCCAAGTCGATCCGGGTTCCATTGTTAGTATCATGCCATTCCGATTGATGCATAATCTCGGAATACCGACTAGTAAACTAGCCTCCACCGGCACTACGATTTACGAATTCAACACCAGCGGGTCCAGACCCTTGGGAAAGATTCGGATCAAATGCCAGATCGAGGATTTAAAGCCAGAAGTTACCTGTTACGTAATTGACGCGGAAACATCCTATAACTTACTGTTGGGTCGACCCTGGATCCACGGCAATCTTATAGTCCCGTCAACTCTTCATCAGTGCCTCAAATATGTGGACACTAATAATGAATTCAAGATGGTGGTCGCGGATAAGCAACCATTTAAGGGATTGGAGAACTATTTTACCGATTCCCTTCTATACGGTGCCGAATTCGATACTGAACCATCGGCCCAAGGGACGGACAGCGGAGATGAAGCTGATACCAAAGCTGGGTTTGATTATGATGGTGGTTTTGTGCTTAATGACATTGTACCAATTGTAATCAATCTTGACGATGATAAATCATCGGAAAGTAGTTATAACTGGCAACTTGCCGAAGAGATATCAATAAATGAAGATTTAGAGTACTCGTCGTGTCTCTATAATATCACTAAAGAACTGTATGATAACCCTAACTTGTACATGCCACTTCAGTCATTTTGCATGACTAAAAAACAGGTACAGGACCCATTCGGAACGACGCTTGTCATTCCTGCAAAGACAGGGGGTGAAAAGGAAGTCGTCTATGGTAAGGGAAGGGAATCTCCGTCACCAGACCACTTCTTGGATGAGGAGGACGATGATGATAAACCTGCCCCTCATCTATTCAGATATAATGCAAAAGCACGCGATCTCATGGAGAAGTATGGATATGACTTCACGATCGGAGAGGGTCTTTGCTTTGGTCAAGGTCCGCGAGTTCCACCTCGAATGGCCTATGTACCAAAAGGAAAGCCCGACGATTATTATCGTCACAGAAGAGGCTTAGGCTATGTCTCCTCATCGGATGACGAATGTTGCTGGCAAGTTATTGATCAAATTGCTAATAAAGCTAAAAGCGGGTACTCTTCTGATTCTTCAGCTTGGGATTCCGACACTAGTCTTAGAGAAATGTTCAAAAAGCTGATGTCGAATATGACTACGGTCGATCCTGCGACAATAGAGGAAGACGATCAGCTGCCAACTTGGGAAGATCCTTGGGTTCATCACCTAAACATGCAGTACGGCGATAGGTTTGAACAAAGAGAACCTCCTACCGAAGATCTAGTGGTCCAAGTGAATATGGGTGACGAAGATAATCCGAAGCCAATATTCATTAGCGATAGCCTCCTGCCGTAAGAAAAAGAAGAGCTCATCTCTCTTATCAGGGAATACATTGATGTGTTCGCTTGGAACTATGAAGACATGCCAGGACTCGATCCAAACGTAGCGGTGCATCGTCTTAATATTAAGCCGGATATCAAACCAATCAAACAACAACAAAGACGGTTTCGTCCGCAGATGATGGAGGCAATTGAGGCGGAAGTTAAAAAGCTTATTGACTCGGGCTTCGTTAGGGAAGAGCAACATCCTGAGTAGCTCGCCAATATTGTCCCAGTCCTTAAGAAGAACGGGAAAATCAGGGTTTGTATTGACTTTAGAGACCTCAACGCTGCTTGCCCAAAAGATGATTTCCCCCTTCCCATCACAGATGTTATCATCGACAATACATGCGGGTTCGAGAGGATGTCTTTCATGGACGGTTTTTCTGGTTACAATCAAATAAAGATGCATCCGGATGATGAAAAACACACCGTGTTCAGAACACCCCTTGGTGTTTTCTGCTACACTATCATGCCCTTTGGATTAAAGAATGCAGGTACTACATATCAGAGAGTCATGTCGAAGATTTTCCAGGAGCATCTCCGAAAGACTATCGAATGCTACGTGGATGATCTGGTTGTGAAAAGTCGTAACAAGAATGACCATATTAAAGACTTAAAGACCATGTTCGATCTGATGCGGACCCATCAATTGAAGATGAATCCTACCAAATCTTTCCTCGGGATGTCCAGTGGTAAATTCCTTGGATTCGTCGTCACTACCAAAGGTATTCACATCGACCCCGATAAAGTAAAGGCAATTAATGAGTTACAACCTCCGAGAAACCTTAAGGAACTCAGGGGTTTACAAGGGCGGTTGGCGTATATCCGTCGGTTCATCTCAAACCTCTCAGGAAAATGCCAACCATTCTCTAAGCTCACGAAGAAGGGCGTGTCGTTCGTATGGGATGACACTTGTCAGAAGGCGTTCGAGAGTATTAAAGAATATCTCTCGAAACCTCCTGTACTCGTTGCACGGAAATCGGGCAAACCGTTCTTGATTTATGTCAAGGCGACGAGCCACTCATTAAGTGCACTACTCGCACAAGATGACGATAACGGTCACGAACAGGTAGTGTATTACTTGAGTCGGACCTTAGTAGGTACCGAATCCCGATATCCCATGATCGAAAGGGAATGTCTCGCCCTGGTGTTCGCAATTCAGAAGATGCGGCATTACCTGGTCGGACAGACTATTTATGTAATCTCTAAAGTTAACCCAATCCGAGTATTCATGACACAACCAGCTTTCATGAATTGGCGGTTAGCAAAATGGGCTTTGCTCTTGTCCCAATACGACTTACATTTTAAACAACAGAAGTCAGTAAAAGGACAGGCTATCTACGATCTCCTGGCAACTAATCCAACTACGGATGCCGCCGAGATATATGACGACCTACCCGATGAAACCCACGAAGTCAACGCAACTTCGCACCAACAAGTATGGTGTTTGTACTTCGATGGCGCTTCCCGAGCAACTATTATGACAAGTACTCCTGGATGTTCTAAGGTCTCCTCCGGAGTTGGAGTCGTTTTAGTTTCCCCAGGAAAACATGTAATGCCTCGAGCCTACTCGTTAACCGAGCCATGCTCGAATAATGTAGCCGAATATAACGCCCTGATTATAGGACTCAATTTTGCTAAAGAGCTAGGGGTTGAGTATCTTGAAGCTTTCGGTGATTCTCAACTGATAGTTAAGCAAGTTCAAGGGGAGTATGAAGTCCGAAGTCAGGATTTACTACCATATCACAAGATGGCAGTGGAAATAGCGGAATCATGTGAAGGATTCTTCATCGAACACGTTCCGCGATTACAGAACACCTACGCAGATGCATTAGCAGCATTAGCCGTATCTCTGGCACAGCCTCTCGGAACAGAGCAGTTTGTTACGGTAAGAACTCACCAACTCTTGGTGCCAGTACTCTACGATGAAGAGGACAAAGAAGAAGAGGTTCAAGAGGTACACGCAACTCAAGTCGACTTCGAACCCCAAGATTGGCGTTTCCCTATCATCGATTACGTTTTGCATGGAATTTTACCAGAAGACGTGAAGGAAAGGTATTCGATTCGATGAAGAGCATCAAGGTTCTATTATAATACGGCGAATCGAACGCTATACCGTAGGGGGTATGATGGCCTGCTGTTGCGCTGCTTATCGACAAAAGAAGCTGAAGAAGTCCTTAAGGAAGCACACGAAGGGGTTTGTGGTACGCACCAACCCGGTCCCAAGCTTTATGATCGCATCAGAAGAATGGGATACTTTTGGCCTCTTATGATGAGTGAAGCAGTCGCATACGCCCGAAAGTGTCATGCGTGTCAAGTACACGCGAATTATATGCACCAACCTCCGGAGCATCTGCATCCTTCGGTTACGTCATGGCCGTTCGAGACTTGGGGAATGGATATTGTCGGTCCTATAAATCCCCCTTCGGTCAAAGGTGATCGATTCATCCTGGCAATTACTGACTATTTCTCCACATGGGCCGAAGCCATTCCGCTCAGAGAAGTTAAGACCAGCAACGTCATTGCATTCATCAAACACCATATTATCTACTGGCATGGTGTACCAAGACGAATCATACATGAAAACGGTCCTCAATTTGTCAGCAACGCCTTTATCAGGTTTTGTGAGAAGTTCAAAATTCAGGACGTCTCATCGACGGCTTATAATCCCACAGCAAATGGATTGGCTGAAGCCTTCAACAAGACTATCATAAAGATTTTGTCAAAACTCGTGAAGAATAATAAACGGGATTGGGATGACAAGTTTGGCGCGGCTCTATGGGCCTATCGCACTACGGTACGCACACCGACCGGCGCAACCCCATATTCCTTGGTGTACGGGTGTGAAGCCGTCCTCCCGTTAGAAATACAAATTCCATCTCTTCGAATCGCTCTTGCAACCCAGATGACGACTGAAGAACAACATCAGAGACGTCTCTAAGAACTCAAGATGCTCGATGAAAAGAGTCTAGAAGCTCAACAGCATATTGAGTTTTACCAAGCCAGAATTTCTCGAGCTTTCGACAAAAATATCCGACAATGGAGTTTTAAAGAAGGAGATTTGGTCTTAACTGAAAAACGGCCTATGATCCTTAACTCCAAGAAGAAGGGCAAGTTCGAACCCAAATGGGAAGGGTCATTCGTAGTAGAGACAGTTTACTCGAATGGCGCATATCGCCTAGTCACCAAGGATGGTGACCGGCTTATGATGCCAATAAATGGCAAATTCCTAAAAAAATACTATCCTTAGGATAACCAATGTATCGGGAAGTTCCCAAAAGAACACCACATGTGGTATTCTTAGGGATAACCCAATCACTGTAAAAGTGATATCCACATTCAAGCTCCAAATGTCAAGATGTTTCTTTCTGTTGTTATCAAATCCTCTAACTCTTGTGAGTTATTTGGTGAGGTAAGATTCAATCCTCTGATAGATTAACAACTCCTCACAAAATCCCCCATTGATCAAATCAACTGACAGTGGGTCCACTAAAATTTTAATCCGTCAATTCATGGCAATTTCCAAAGCTTGACGTGTTAAGTCCTGATCACTTAACATCAAAATCCTCCATTTAGTGGCTAGTACAAACCAGTGTTTCTACTACTACTTGCTTTCCACTCCCTTTGCTTTCAGGTCAAACCTATAAAAGTTAGGGCCAAAGCCAAATTCTCCTCTTGATTCCTTCCATGAACGAGAGGTCCACTTTCAATTCGAGCAATCAAACCTATAAAAGTTAGGATTGTCTCCAACTCTACTTAGTGAAACCTACAAATAGTTAGGACTAAGATTGAATTATCTCTTTCGATAAATGAAAAGCTTTCATCTTTTCCTTTTTTAGCCAAACCTATAAAAGTTAGGGTCAAATCGGAATTTCACTTCAATAAATGAAGAACTCTTTTGGATCAAGCAACCAATCCTATAAAAGTTAAGGTTACTTGAATCTTCCCGATTCTCGGAGTGGAGATCCCACTCTTAGTCTCATCTTTTCGAATTCTGGGGGTGGAGATCCCACCTCGAGTTTCCCTTTCCTACTGAAGAAAGAATATAAAATTCTTCCTCTTCGGTACTGGGAGATAGAATATAAAATTCTTCCTCTTTCATCTTTCGATCCGTATTTACCCTAAGAAAAGACACATTTTTCCACCTCGAATCCGTACATTCTATGTACGGGGAACTCTATCTCGACTCCTAAATAGAGATAAGCCTACACCTAACACGCGTTGCCGGTTTAGTCTTTCGCCGATTGAAAAAGACACCAGAGTCTAACTCTGGGGAAGTTTATCCCGACTCCTAAGAAGGGATAAGTCATCGCCTAACACGCGTTGCTGGGTACCTTTTCCCATAAGAAATGGTGAAGTCTATGTATTCAAAATCATAGCACTAAGTCTAAAGAAGTAATTCTTTTAGCACAACGTTACATGTGAGACGGATTTCAAAATTCACATGCTAGCCCGATTCAAACGGTGATCGGTAAAGGCACATCAAACCCGTTGAAGGCTGGGGGTTTGCCAAAAATCCAAAAGTCTATGTCTAACACACATCGCCGGTTTAGTCTTTCACCGATTGAAAAAGACACCAGAATTTAACTCTGGGGAAGTTTATCCCGAATCCTAAGAAGGGATAAGTCATCGCCTAATACGCGTTGCTGTGTACCTTTTCCCATAAGAAATGATGAAGTCTATGTATTCAAAATCATAGCACTAAGTCTAAAAGGAGTAATTCTTTTAGCACAATGTTACATGTGAAACGGATTTTAAAATTCATATGCTAGCCCGATTCAAACGGTAATCGGTAAAGGCATGTCAAACCCGTTGATGGCTAGGGGTTTGCTAAAAATCCTGTAAGCATTATGTCCACTGGGTTCATAATCAGTAAAAAAAAATATCATAATAAAATCAAATGCTGAGTCTCTATTAATAAGATTAAATCAAAGCATACAATAGAAAGATCATTAGCCCGAAGGTAATCGTTGATTAAGAACATGAGACTCTATCATGGAAAGCCTATCTGTGTAACTCTGCTCAAGTTCTGCTTGTAGATCAGCTCGAACAGATTCTTCAGAACTGCTCAAGACCTTCCTGGCTTCATTCTTCAGCTTCATCAATCTCTCCTGTGTAGATCCTAGCTTCTCAAGTGTCTGTTCACGGGAACCCTCTAATCCAGCCAGCTCTTCTGCAATGATAGCACCAGACTCCTCGGCATGCTTCAAGGCTTTCTTCAACCTATCCACTTCCTGGCGGTTGGAATCCAAAGAACTGAGTAACTCGGCTCTATCCGTGTCCTTTCTCGCAAGAGTAGCCATCAACTGTGTAACAGAGCTCTCATATAACTGAAGTTCATTACCGATGGAAGATCTCATATCACGCCATTGTGACAACCTATGCTCCAAATGAGAGGATACGAAAGAAGAAGCTCCACTAGCCCTTAGCTCCTCCAACTCTCTAAGTCTAGACTCCAAAACAACAAAATCAGCATTAAGAGAGTCAGCTAACTCTGGATATCCCTCTTCTCTGATCATCGTCATGTAGCGAGAAAAAGAACGCTTGAACTGATCGATACAATATCCCCGATGAAGAAGTTTCTTGATCATGCCGTTAAAAAAGATGACGAAGAGACCGAGATCTGTGCGAAAGATGTCTTTGTTGGGATCAGTATCGGTCAAAAGAGCGAGGACACGCTCGTATAGGGATGGTGGAGATCCTGTGAGCAATAATATGAAAGAGTAAGAAACCCATCGAATGCGATTAAATTTAATTTAAAGCGAATTGCAAGCATACCCGTACCAACAGAAGTTCCCGCAGACTGAAGTCTGACGATCGGCTCCGTTAGTCTAGTGTCGGCAGATTCCGAGATCACCGCAGGTATCGTCGTGGAGGATATGTCAACCTCTGTAGGGAAATCGGCAATACCTCTCAGCTGTGACGGAGGAACACTACTGTTAGGAGAGCTAGCAGCCCCAGCAACTGTAGTCGCACCGGTCATAACAGCCGGTCCTATAGTTACACTTCTTTATTAGTCAAATGGAAATCTAGACAAATAAAGAGGATCGTGATGATAGGATTGTCTGCGTACCCACAAGCCCATCACCCTCAGGTAAACGGGAAATACCAGGAGTCATAAGAGTATCAGTCCCGATGGCTGGTCCTATGATTGTGTTCTCTCGTTAGTTAAAAATCAGACAAATGAAAGGGAGCATGACGATGTATATTATATGCATACCTGCAGATATATCATCCTGAGGAAAACTAGAGACGCCGGAAATCGTGACTGAATCAGTCCTCATGACTGGTACTGTAATGATAATCCGCTATTAGTCAGGTAAAGATTGGGCAAAACGAAAAGAATTATATGTATACCTGTGGATGTATCACTCTCAAGGGGTGGTCCTGCAGCCTCTTTGGTGGCCTGTTCAGCCAGCATATCGACTAATAGTCTGATATCGGACCCTGAAAAACTCGGTGCCGAGACATACCCTTGTTCCTCAAGACCAGTATCATGGAAGGCTTCATCTTCAGCTGGTCTCTCTAATATGGCTCCTGCAAAATAATTTACGTGTTGGATATATACGAAAAAAGATGGGAAAAGAGAGAGGAGCTCGGATGTACCTTCAGTGGTGGCATCAGATTCTTTCGCTCTGGTATCCATACTTGGACTCTTCAAGTTATCTGAAAGAAGCCGAAACACGGAAATAATTAAAGGAGAAGTAAATCCTAAATGCTACTCGAACAGGAGATCATCGGATTTAGATATACCTGAGTGTAGAATCATTGGCTCAGCGCTATTAACTTGATCCGCAACCCTGTTCATGTCAACGTCCATAGGCTCGTCATGAATGGCATCACACATCTGCTGCATGAAGCTGTCCAGACGATCAGAATCAGGGAATACGGAATCATGTGGAAGTTCGCCTTCTTCATGGTCTCCTGAGACATGAAACATAATCAAGCTTCAATGAATCAAGAAAAAAAAGGGGGGCGAGTCATTGTAAAGCAATAAAGTATTACCTTCCTCTCCGCCAGCAATGTCACCTAACTCCCCTCCGTAGGGACGCCGACCAACATGTGGTTTATGAGCAGTCTTCTTCTGTTTTGGAATATTAACTCTCACAGAACCAACGGGCCGTTCATGCATAAGCTTGCTACGTGTCTCAACCTGTGCAGGAGATTTGCTGCTAGGCCGGGATCTCACATAGCGAGAAGCGAACGACTCATGTTCATCATCCACTCTACCTGGGATGATAAGAGTCATCTTGTTAGGATAAGTGAATAAGACCTTTTGCTCTGGTTTTCGAAGAGCCAAGATACGACGTTGATGCCAACGAAAGAAGGCAAGGTCAGTTAATTCTGAAAAGAAAGAGTCCGACAAACCTGCATTAGGTTCTTCTTTGTCGGTATCTGTGTCTACGTATTCCTCCTCAGAAGTCTCGTCCTCATCGCCGGTAGGAAGGAGCTCTTCATCATCCTCCATCCTATCTCTGCTCGAAAGGGAAGGTTTGGCAGACCTCTTTTCCCGCTTCTTCAAAAGCTCGGCCCTACGGGTAGCCTGGAAAGTGACCTGAGCTAAGTGCTCAGCCTGAAGCTCTGAAAGACTCCTCACGCCTAGGGACTCGTTAGCGGAAAGGAACCACTTGCAGCTAAGGAAAGTAAGCAGCGGCTTGCGCTTAGAGGAAGGAAGAGCAAAATAGGCCCCAGTACAGCCCACCATAGTCCAAAGCCATGCCCTAACGCCGTCAATAAGCACACCCTTAGTCTTCAAACCGCGGCTCGGATTCCCAACGTATAGTTGGTCGTAGCTAAACTGACGAGCAAAACGGCACGGAAGATAAGGCTCTATGTGACAATGATTCTTCACCCGAAGAACAAGATACCCGATGCGGATGTTCACCAACCAACGGAAACAACCAGCATCGAGGATAGTCCGACCAGTTCGGGGTTTCTCCTCATCAATCAAAACATCACCATAACGACCCGAGAAGTGAGGAAAACACTTGAAGAATTCCCAGCCCTTACGAATTTGAAGCTCTCGCTGTACATCGGTGAACGTTTTACCGAGCCATCTACTCCTTTCCAACAACTGCACGAAAGGAACAGGGACATCAACAGTACCGGGTGCCGACACCAAGTCAGGATGATTAAGAACAAGCCACGCCATCAGGTACGTACGTATACGGAAGCTCGACCTTTACACAAACAAGCTCTGTCGACGGTTCAGGGCCGATCTGCGCAAAACCATCAACCAAATACCTGAGCCGACAATGGATGCCAGCAACCATTGCTGGAAGTAGAGAAATCTCCCTCCCATAAGCTAACTGAACAGCGGGGAAGAGCACCTCGAGGGGTAGAGCATCTGAAAGCTGATACGGAACGACACACTTCTTCAACCAGAGGGCAAGGTAGCCTGCAAGAAAGGTCCTGGGCTCAATGGACTTCTGTGCATGACAAAGGAATGTTCGGAACTTCGTCCCTACAGGAAAAGTTCCCTCAGCACTGGCGGTCGTGTAGGAACGAGCCTCGGCCTTTTCCATCAACTCGTTAATGGCGGAAGGTGTTAAAACATCTAGTTCACGAATGGGCTCACCCGAATTACCCTCCAAATTCTAGAATAAATAAACAGCAAATTGCTTCAAGCTAATCTGCCTCTTCCTCTTTGCTCGGGGAGTAACTTTGATTAGAGAAGTATAGTAATAGCATGTGAGGTCCCAAAAAGTGTCGTACATATCAGGAGTATCCTTCTTCAACCACTCTAACTGCAGGCTCGAAGGAAAATACTCCTGGTACGGACAGTCCCCCATGGGAAGGCCAGAGACATGGTGCATCTCGTGCAAAGCCAGCCCTAACTCTCCACCGCTGGTTAGGAAAGTGTTGCTGTCAGGTATATATGTCTCCAGCAATGCCAAGAAGTGGCGGCAGCTGACTGGGAATCCGTACATAGTGGCCCGTATAGGAGCATACAACCCACTGCTCTTCAGATCTCTCTCCCAACGCCCTAAGACGTAATCAGTCATACGGGCCCACCATCCCTTGAGCGGCAAGTAAGCCCAGCCAAAACACCTGAACTCTGGTGGAGGTAACTTCCTCCCAAGTGTAGCCAGGCGGTTCTTCACAGTAGGAGCAGCTGCTGATATCTCGCCTGGGGGTGCAGTATCGAGACCCAGGACCCCCGGTCGAAGCCCGCGGATATAATGAGGCCCGTTGGAGACCGGAGTCTTATGAGAGGAAATGTATCCACAGTAAACCCGGTCGTGATCTTCCGTAAGATTCCATGACATTTGACGCCCTACGGCCTGCCCCTCCAAACAAGTAAAAGAGTGCTGACGAGGAATGGAATGGATATAAAGGAGAGCCCCCTCATCATTATTCAGCCAATGCTCATCATCCAGACTCAACCTGGCCGGATCTTCAACAGAATCCCCAAACAGATAATTGGGCTTCTCTAAAGCCTGCGTAGAAATGGAGTCGGCGGTGAAAGAAGCATCTTTGATCAGCAGGCGTAAGGAATGACGTCCCCCTTCTCGTATCAAACGACGGGTTTCGTCGGAACGATCCCCATCAAACCGAGGAAGAGGATCAATGGCCTACCTGACGGCAACAGAGGAGAAAACCTCCCCGCTACAACCAGTAGCAGCATGAGGAGGAAGATTGGCCGCAGAGAACTCGACTGCAACAAAAACAAGAGTAAAGTCAGATAATTATCCATGAGTATGCAAAGATTAAATCCATCTCACAAGAAAGCAAAATGAGTCATCCATGAGGGCAAGTGGAGAGACGATTTTGAGTGTCCCACACTAGAAGATCGGTATGCGTCATCACGTAAATAACGTGGTAACATGTACTGATCTACGAAGTGTAAGACAACACAAAATCGCCCCAATATACCGGAAGACTTGAATTGGCCAAGCAAAACAAGTCCGAAACCTCGACCCCCACGAAGGAGGATGTCGGTTCTTCCCGAATGACCCGCGAAGGGGCCAAGCAAGGATGTAACAGAACCACAAGTCTGAAACCTCGATCCCCGCAAAGGAGGATGTCGGTTCTTCCCAAATGACCCGCAAAGGGATCAATCGGGGATATGTGAAGTACAAGCGCTCACCCCTGAAAGCAGATGCCGCTGAAGAAGATGCTGCGGGAGCCTCCCTCTCGCTATGCTAAGAAAGGGAGCGACTCCTATGAAATCGGGATCGGCGTGGAGACATGGATAATCTGCAATAAAAATCAACGGATCAGATACAATAATAAATCTGAATGTACGATATTCAAAAGGAAAATTAAGAACCTTAACTGAAATCAATAAGATTTTATGGTTGAGGTCTAATTAAACCTATGAATTTCGTACATGTAAAACCGTGAGTTCATATTGCGGTGTAAACTCTCATGATAAATTTTGGTGAAATACCCAAAATACCCCTCGTGTTCAAGGCTAAATTATAGTCAAGGACAAGCCCAAGAGGAATCATGATCATCATATTTGTTCATCTAACACCCCAAATAGCCCACAATTTTGGTTAAGTTTACAAATAAACCCTTTTTGTAAAATTTAACCAATTTTGTAAATAGACCCCTCCACAAATTTTTTCGGTTTAATTTCCATATACCCTTCTCAAAATTTTGATCATGATTTTGTGGTCTAAACTTTTGGAATTTCAGCCCCGAAATTTTACCCCTTTTGCAAATAAACCCCTCTAAAAAAATTTTGAGCAATTTTGCAAATAAACCCCTCACCAACTTTTGGTCCTCTTGCATAAAGCACCCCTCAAATTTTCGACCAAATGGACATGTAATCCAAATCCTAATTTCAGTCCTTTATTACATGAACACCACCTCAATTCTCCGGCCAATTTTGCAAATAAGCCCCCAAAAAGATTTCGGCCCCATATTTGCACATAAAACCCTCAATAATTGGTGGTCTTTTTGCATGAAACGCCCCTCAAAGTTGTAGCCAAGTGGGTCTAAAGTCCAAGCCTCAAAATTTCAGTCCCATTTTGCATAAAGGCCCCTACAAATTTCAGCCCTCTTTTGCACAAAAGCCCTCTAATTTCGGCTACACTATATTTTTGCATAAAATCCCCCCAAAAACTTTGTGCATACACAACCCATCATCAAAAATTCTATCTTTTTCACAAAACCCAACCTATGAGAACAAAAACCTATGATCTTTATCAAAAAAAGGAGAAAGTTTTGAGAGGAAACTTACCCAAAACCAAGAAGCCTCCCTTGAGCTTGAGGATGACGAAACCCTAGCTTGGAAGAGAGAGGATTTTCGGCCAACCGAGGAGAAAATAAAAATCCGAATTTGGTGGAGATTTGAGGTTTTAAATGTGAGAGTTAGAATGGGTTAAGGATTCTTGAAAGAAAAGAAACAATGGTGGAGGGATAAGAAGTAGAAGAAGAAAGAGTTGGGAGGAAAGGGAATCTTTTTGAATTTTGGAAAGAGGGGGAAACAAAAAAGGAAACAAACAAAAGAAAAAAAAAGAGGCAAAGGTGTGTGTGTCTCGGCCAGGGTTGAGACACCCACGGGTGTCTCGGGTCTCGTTTGGTCCCCCTATGCCTATATATGCCCTTTTAAGCCCGAATTCGCCCGTTTTCGTCGGTTGTTGGATATTTCGATGAAATTCACACTAATCAACACCGAACGATTCAAAACCCTAGGGTCAATGCCGGTCAACGCGTAACCCTAGGTCAACGCCGGTCAACGCGTAACCCTAGGTCAAGTCAACGCGTTGCGATCAAAAACTCAACGTACGACGTTCAAAACCCTAAGGGTAACGCCGGTCAACGCGTAACCCTAGGTCAACGCCAGTCAACGCGTTGCAATCAAAAGTCAACGTTTGACGTCCGAAACCCTAGGGTCAACGCCAGTCAACGCGTAACCCTAGGTCAACGCCAATCAACGCGTTGCAATCAAAAGTTAACGTTCGACGTCCGAAACCCTAGGGTCAACGCCGGTCAACGCGTAACCCTAGGTCAACGCCAGTCAACGCGTTGCAATCAAAAGTCAACATTCGACGTCCGAAACCCTAGGTCAACGTCGGTCAACGCGTAACCCTAGGTCAACGCCAGTCAACGTGTTGCAATCAAAAGTCAACGTTTGACGTCCGAAACCCTAGGGTCAATGCCGGTCAACGCGTAACCTTAGGTCAACGCCAGTCAACGCGTTATAATTAGAAGTGAACGTACGACAGTTCAAAACCCTAGGGTCAACGCCGGTCAACACGTAACCCTAGGTCATCGCCAATCAGTGAGTTGCAATGAAAGAGCCGATGTGACAGAGATAGTCAGTTCAAAGTCAACTCGACGATGCGAGCCAAACTCAACTCATCAGTTTTAGATTTGAGACTTCGACGACGGCCAGCCGATAAACGCAGCGTCGAAGGAACTTCAGCTATTCGTCAAAGCATCGAATAGGTTGAAAATCGAAGGAGTCGAGAATCAAAGCCAATTACAGGTCCCTTATACCGATCGAAGACAGGACCAATCACATCCAAAGTATTCCAGCCTCTTCTATAAAAGAAACGAGTCTGGAACGCTTTGGAGGGGGTATCTGTAGGCATCGAAAACTGCCTATAGGTCTCCACGAACAGCTCTGTATTAAGGAAAGATAAGGAATATCACTATCCAAGTCACAGAGGTTTAACCGACGTTGACGAACGGTTGAAGCGAATCGACGGACTACGCGAAGCAATGGAAT
Source organism: Asparagus kiusianus (assembly GCA_022839385.1). NCBI lineage: Eukaryota > Viridiplantae > Streptophyta > Magnoliopsida > Asparagales > Asparagaceae > Asparagus > Asparagus kiusianus. Next base: position 22,717 of record BQKN01060637.1, on the reverse strand, counting down.
TTCGGAATAACGAAGATACGGACTGATCAGGAGCCCCGCGATGTTTACAAAAGGTGCAATACCCTTCGTGTTTTGGTTATTCCGCGGATGATTTAATCATTGGAACTTATAGAATTCCTCGTTGGCTTTCCAATGCACTTTGAATCACTCAAATCCGAGTTCAGACGAAGAATTTACGGTGGAAACAATTAGACAGGCATAATAGAGTGTCTCAGGCTGAACTGGGACACCCGAGGTGTCTCGGCCATGGCCAAGACACCCAAGGGTGTCTCGGCTCTGGTTGAGACACCCAAGGGTGTCTCCAACACAGAATTCGCCCCTTAGGTGGTTTTAACCGCCCGTAACCCCCTGGAGCCTATAAATACAGCCCCGGAGCCTCATTTTCTTCAGATCTGGAATTTTGGAGAATTGGCGAAGCTCTGCCGGACTGAAGAGTGATCGAGTTCTTCAACACGAGAGAGAAATTCGTCAGATCCGCATTCACCCACATCCGTTCCTTAGGATTATCCCGTTGCGATAATTCTAAGAAGAGCAATTATCTCGCTGTTGCCGAGATAAGCGCTTCTGCTTCTAGATTCTTTCACGAATCAATAGAGTTCTGCATCTGATCTGATTGTCAGGTAGTCCACGGATATCGACGTCCCCGTCACCGGCTAAAGACCCACGCAAGCAAGAGACGACGAACGGATCTTGTGTTATTTTCGAAAAGTTGTAATCTTTCATTCATTTTTCTTTTATTATTGAATATTCTGAATTCTTTGTAAGCAGATCTGATTATAATGAGTTCGACAATGAAGGCAACTTTTACCGAAAACAATATCACCTTCAACAACACCCTTATCTTCTCTGAGGAGGAGAAAAAACATGTCTTCTTCCTTTTCTTCTCAGACCTTTTCAAAGCTAAACCCATCACCCCTCTTCAGTTAGACTGGAGCCATTTATACCCTCAGCCTAACCCCCACCTCAACTCTTTAGACATCCCCTTCTCAGAATCTGAAATCAAAGCTGCAGTCTTTGGTCTTCACCCAGACAAAGCCCCAGGTCCTGATGGATTCTCCATCCTTTTCTACCAATCCTTTTGAGAAACCCTCAAACCAGACATCCTAGCTTTTTTTAGACACCTCTACTCAGACTCCAGTCATCTCCACCTCATCAACCGCTCTTTTATTTTCCTCATTCCTAAAAACTTATCCCCTTCTCTAGCTTCAGACTTCAGACCTATTAGTCTCCTAAACGGCCTTTTTAAAATTTTCACCAAAGTGTTGGCCAACAGACTCAGCCTTTTTCTTCCATCTCTAATCCACCCTACCCAATCTGCTTTTCAGCTGGTAAATCAACTATTGACTCCATCATATTAGGTCATGAGGTGGTTAACCAGTGCTTTGCCAAAAAGTTAGAAGCCTGTATCATTAAGCTAGATTTTCATAAAGCTTTTGACTGTGTTAGCTGGGATTTCATCATGTCCATCCTTCAATCTAGAGGCTTTGGGCCCAAATGGTGTTCTAGGATCTCATCCATCCTTATATCTTCTACATCGTCTGTGTTGGTTAATGGGTCTCCAACCAACCCTTCTCCTGTCATAGGGGTCTCAAACAAGGAGACCCCCTTTCCCCTATGCTGTTCCTTCTCGTGGCTGATGTCCTATGCAGGATGCTTCACAATAGTTGTGATCATGGGGATCTCTCTGAACTCCATTTGAAGGGTATGCTTAATGACATCAAGTCCTTGCAGTTTACAGATGACACAATTGTTTTCTGTAAGGCCAACCCCACAGACATTACCAATCTCAAATCTATCTTATATCTCTTCGAACTTACCTCTGGTCTATCTATCAACTTCTCCAAATCCAACCTATTCTATAGTGGTAAATCAGCTTCCAAGGGACCCCTTCTAGCTAACATCCTCAATTGTGCCTTTGCATCACCTCCTTTTAAGTACCTTGGCCTTCCCATGAAAAGAGGATCCCTCTCTAGGGCTGACTGGCAACCTCTGCTCGACAATCTCCACCGTAAGCTTTTCATATGAAAGAGTAAACAGCTTTCCGTTGGGGGAAGACTGGTTCTTCTCAAATCTATCCTCTCCTCCATCCTCCTTTACTTCATGTCCTTCTTCAAACTCTCATGTTGGCTCATCAAGAAGATTGATAAAATCAGACGTGATTTTCTTTGGGGAGGTGCTAATGCTAACTCCAAATCCACCCACCCTGTCAGTTGGGACATAGTTTGTTCTCCTAAAGCCTGTGGGGGCCTTGGGGTCTCCAACCTTCATTCATTCAACATCTCCCTCCTGTCTAAATGGCTTTGGAATTTCCTTGACAACAACAACGACGTAGGCAAAGTTCTCCAGTCCATCTATCACTCCAACCTGCACAACCTCTCTCACGGGTGTCAGAGCTCTAATTCTGGAAAGATGTCACCTCCTGCTACTAATTTTTCTTTGGATCAGTCAAATGGGAACTAGGTAAAGGTACTAGGATTCTCTTCTGGGAAGGCAAATGGTTAGAAGACAACTCCCTTGCTAGCTTATTCCCCAAGGCCTATCTCCTAGCCTTCTCCAAATTCATTCCAGCAGAGTCCCAAGGGAGATCTGTGGGGGGAGATGGTTGTGGAGACCAATCCTTAGGCATCCAACATCTGATATCGACAGAAGCCAAGTCCAAGATCTCATCCAACTCCTACATGACTCCAATCTTGCTCCCTCTTCATCTGCTGACAGACCTTCGTGGCAACTTTCAGCTTCCAAGTCTTTCACTGTCAGATCCATGTACAGATTCATCATGGATAGAGGTCACCGCTACCCATATAATGCTGTTGTATGGAATAAGCTTCTGCCTAGCAAAGTTCAGATGTTTACTTGGATTCTCAGTCTTAACAGATTGAAAACTAAAGATAGATTAGCAGCTCAGGGTTGGCTGGCAGACAGCAACTACCCCTTCTGTGATGACCATGAGTCCCACGACCACCTTTTCCTCTCATGCAGCTTCTCCAATTAGATCTGGGTTCCATGGCTATCTAAAATTGGTATTGTCTCTCTCCCCATAAGCATCAACCACTGTCTCTCTATCTGTTCTGACAAGTCCCTCCACTCATCCGTTAGACTTCTATGGGGCCTCAGTTTTCCAACGGTTTGTTGGCTCATTTGGAAAGCTATGAATGACTTCATCTTCTCTAATTAGTCTTCTACGCCTCAGCATATCATCAACAAGGCGGTTCACTTTCTTCTTTTCTGGACAGGTGCCTCCTCTTCCAAGAAAGCTAGTAAGTTGAACAAGCTCATCTTCAGCTCGGGGCTCCCCGATATTGCAGAATCAAGTGCAGATAGCAGTGGTCTTCCTATCCCTCATGGGTAGTGGCCTCCTTGTTAGCAGTTCTTTTCATTTTTGTTTTTTCAGATTCAGATCTGGTTATACCCTGCTTTTTGTAGTTTCTGTTAGATGTTTTGTTTTGGATCTCTTCATAGAGACGTTTTTTGGTGATTTGGTCTAATACCCTCCAACTCGGAGTCTCGGGCAAAATCACAATCAGATATCTTTTGTAAAAACTCTCTTTTTGGTCTATATATACATGATAGGGTAGTATGCCTTATTTTCATTCAAAACAATGTCAATAAACATAAGGCTTCATATATGGTACACAATATTGAATAAGAATGATGTATATTTTCCTGCTGTTAAATTGACATCTCTTCACTTGGTTCAAGAAAAAAAATCATTGCCTCCATCAAGTAGTTTGCAGCCTAATGAAAATTTTCCAGCGAGTATACTTGATTTATCAAGGAGGTTTTCCATCATCAAGATCTTCCATCACGTCTATGTCCTTTCTCGCTGTTATTTTCTAAACATATCCTGAACAGAGAAACAACATGAAGTTATTGTAGTCTCGAATTTCCTATTATATTGGTATATTAGTTATAAATAGCATAACATCTGAAGGAAAAACGAAAGAGAAATTTCACTATGAGCTCAGAATGAGGGGAGTTAGCAGAAAGTTGTAGCGACTAATGAGAGCTGTACACAAACAGCACATTAACAGAGTGTAGCATTTGTAATTCCGAAAGAAAAAAGGTTCACAATCCAAGAAAAGAGTGCAAAATTTGTTACCAATTTTTGTTCATGAACAGTAGTAAACACTATGAATATTTGAAGGTAATGAGAAAAGTGTCATTTGGAAAGTGATGCATATAAAAGTATTATTCACCTAGTTCTTAACTTTTGCTTACCGAGAATAATAGATGCGCACAAAAATATCCTTACTTTTGGTACTTCTTGAGGCGGATGGACTAGCTAATGTGTTCCACTTATCTCTCTCTTGTAAATTGTTTTGACAAATTATAGAAAAATCCTAAAGATTTGATGGATTCACAGATAATTCTCTCAAGATTTTCTATTGTCTATTAGTTTTAATTTCTATACGAAGTTAATTTGGATGTGAAATTGCGGTCATAAGATATAAAAACTATCACAACTATGTCTTTAACTCCTGAAACGGTAGAGCAATGCTTTTGAGCTTAATTTACTTAATTATCACCATCTCCTTCACTGGCTAGTCCCTGTGGTGACATTCAAAGGTTAAGAGTGCCGAAGAGTGAGCTTGTTAGTGTGGAATATGCATGCTAGAGGTTTCTTACTAAAACTTTTAAGATGTTGTGAATGTTTTTTTGGTCAATAAAAAAAATTTTATTCACTCACCAAAATTGTAACTTTTATGTACATCATGCTACTCATAATTTGAGAAATCAGCTAAACAAAATTGACTGGGAAAAAACTCAGAAATTCAAACATTCATCCACTCCTAACAGCTACAGAGGTCAGCTGGTAGGGGGGAATTGAGTAGAATAGTTAAGATATCCACTTTTATGCTTTTGATCAATTGATCATTGCTCCGTGTTTTTCCTTTGACAAATCTATCATTTTTTTTCTCTCCAGATAGTGTACACAGTAGTGGAGAGAGTCATTCTCTTAATTATTTGAGTAATGTCTTTCCCTTTTAAACTGGAATTATACTAATCCAATAACCTGCTCCATTCTGATGCTCTCTAATTATATTTCAACCAGTCCGTGATGGCATTCCAAATCCTGTTTTAAAAACTACAATCAAAAAATAGATGACTGTGACTCTCCATACCAACACCTTCACACAAATAGCATTTGTTTGTTTGAATGATCCCCCTTCTAATTAATCTAGCTTGCGTTAGGAGCTTGTCTTGAACTGCTAGCCATGTAATAAAGGAGTGCTTTGGATAGCAATACTTATCCCACACTATCACATGCTAAGATACTTCTGTTGCAACTAGGGATAAAACATAATATAGGTCGGAGAGATGAATTTTTGAGTTTTTATAGCAAGAACTAATAATCTTCTTCATGTTGTCAGCTCCCGCCCCCCCGCTGTGCCCCAAGTAATCAAAGCCTTGTCTCTAACTTTAAGCAATTGTTTCCACAACCATGAATCTCCAGACTTCACATTCACAATCCAAATATCACTGTTTCTTAGATAGTTTTCATGAATCCACTTTATCAACAATGATTCTTTATTTGTATGAATATATCAGATGGTTCTCAATACAGCAGCAGTGTTACACAGGGTTGTAAAGAATATACCCAGGCCTCCATTTTTTTTACCAGTGCAAACTCTATCCCAGTTCACAAGAGGATTGTTTGCGGTGAAAGTTGATTTCTTCATTGCTGAATCTATTACACGTTTATCGATTACAGATTCAAAGTAAAATTAGTCTTTTATAAGACTTTCTTACACAATGAAAATAATAATAATAAATACAACTTTCTTCAAACAAACGCAACGGGTGTTTATCGCCCGCTGCTTGCGTGGGATCTTGGCCTGTGACGGGGATGTTGATATCCGTGGACCACCGTCGATCAGATCTGATTATTGAAAAATCGTGCAGAGCTTCGTTGATTCACGAAGGAATCAAGAAACCATAGCACTTATCTCGACAATAGCAAGATAATTGCTCTTCTTAAGATTATCGCAACTGGATAATCTTAAGGAAAGGACCTGGGGAACTGCAGATCTGATGAGCTCCTCTTCTTTATGCCGATGAACTCGATCCGATCTCTCCTCCTCCTCTTTGAAGTTCGTGCACTTTTAATCTTCAATCCGGCAGGGCTTCGCCAACTTTCTAAAAATCCAGATCCGAAAAAATAATGCTCCCGGGGCTGTATTTATAGGCTCCAAGGAAGTTTGGGCGGTTAAAACCGGATAACAGCTGACTTTTAGGCCTGGAGACACCCTTGGGTGTCTCAGCGAGGCCGAGACACCCTTGGGTGTCTCGGCCTTGGCCGAGACACCTTGGGGTGTCTCGGTTGGGCGAGACACCTCGGGGTGTCTCAACTCATGCTGAAACGCTTTTTTTCGCATACTCGTCCGTTTCCGCCGTAATTTCTTTGTCCGAACTCGGATTTGAGTGATTCAAAGTGCGTTGGAAAGCCGACGAGGAGATTTATAAGCTCCAATCATTAGATCATTATGGATTAAACCGGAATACAAGCAGTGTTTCGCCTTTTGTAAGCGATGCGGGGTTCCCGATCAGTTCGTATCCTCGTTATTCTGAAACTCTGTTACTTCATGTAGTTCGTCGATCCACTTTAAGCATTCATCGACATCAGTCAAGCTTTTGTGAACTAGATAGTGACATTCATCATCTTTTCTTAACACCGAGCTGTTCGTGGAGACCTATAGGTAATTTTCGATGCCTACAGATACCCCCTCCAAAGCGTTCCAGCCTCGTTTCTTTTATAGAAGAGGCTGGAATACTTTGGATGTGATTGGTCCACCCTTCAGTCAGCGTAAAGGACCTGTAGTTAGCTTCAACTCTTGGCTCCTTCGATTTTTAGTCTATTCGATGCTTTGACGAATAGCTGAAATCCTTCCGGCGCTGCGTTTATCGTCTGGCCGTCATCGAAGTCTCGAGTCTAAAACTGATGAGTTAAGTTTGGCTCGTGTCATTGCGTTAACTTAGAACTGACCCTCTCCATCGCATCGACTCTTTTATTGCAACGCATTGGTTAGCGTTGACCTAGGGTTACACGTCGACCGGCGTTGACCTTAGGGTTTAAATCGTCGTACGTTGACTTTTGATCGCAACGTGTTGACTGGTGTTGACCTAGGGTTATGCGTTGACCGGCGTTGACCTTAGGGTTTTTATCGCCCGACGTTGACTTTTTGTTGCAACGCGTTGACTGGCGTTGACCTAGGATTACGTGTTGACCGGTGTTGACCTAGGGTTTCGGATCGCCCGACGTTAATACAGTTTATACTCATATGTTTGTTGGAGTATACACAGTTTAAGCTCTTGAGGTATTGGAGCATGGCGGTCCTAAATGTCGGAGTTGTAGGACCAACTATGAAAGTTGATTCATCTGCATGTATGGATCTTATCCTAAAGTTGTTGGATGCTCAAGTCACGAGACCAACTAATGAAGATGATGCGTCAATGACTCGCATTTATAGAATTTTTGGCAAATTCTCAGCCATCAACGGGTTTGATTAGCCTTTACCGACTACCGTTTGAGTCGGGCTAGCATGCAGATTGTTTTAAGTTTGTTCCGCATGTAACGTTAAGCTAAAAGAGTTAACCCTTTTAGTGCTACGATATTGAATACGTAGACTTCGTCTTTCTCCTGTGAAAAGACTAAACAGCGACGTGTATCAGACGTAGACTTAGGATTTTTGGCAAATCCTCAGCCATCAACGGATTTGATATGCCTTTACCGACTACCGTTTGAGTCGGGCTAGCAAGCGAATTGTTGAAATCCGTTCCGAATGTGACGTTGTGCTAAAGGAATGAACTCCCTTAGACTTGATGCTACGACTTCGAATACGTAGACTTCGCCACTATTACGGGAATAGGCTATCCGGTAACGCGTGTTAAACGCTGACTTATCCTTACTTAGGATTCGGGATAAAAGTCCCCAGACTCGGATTCTGGTGTCTTCTTCAATCGGTAAAAGACTAAACCGGCAACGCGTATTAGGCGTTGGTGTTCGCGGGAAAATCAGATTCTTCTTCATTAACGAACTCATTGCACCCAATGTTAACAACTTTTTGCGTTTACAAAGATCCGGTCTTTTTATAAGAGCCGGTTACAATGAAATTCAAAACAAATAAAGAAAAATTACAACTTTCCTTATTTAACGAACAGATCGCGAGCTCCTGTTTTGCGTTCACTCGCTTTGTGGGTTGTTTGCCTGTGCCGGGGTTGATTACCGTGGACCACCGTGCAATCTCGATCCAAACAGATCTACGTGGTATAACGGGTATTATCCCACCAAGGAGATAATAGCCGGGAGGGATCGTTTCACCAAGGAAATGACCGCTCGAATCTCGGGATCTAAGAACCAAGCTTAGATCCGGAGTAGAACAACGTAGATCTGAGGATTAGCCTCTTCGAACTCCTGCCTTGTTTGTCGCGGGTGCTCGCCAAGAACTGAATCCAAGGGTCCAAGTCTCCAAGCCTTCACAAATCCGAGTTGAGGTGACAATCCGGCAGAGTTTCGGCTCTTCAGAAGTTCAGAAAAAGTCCTTTCAAATGAACAACCACCCCCCCCCCCCTATTTATAGCCTCTCTGAACTGTGTGTTTGTGCACAAGAGAGAGAGGGGGGGAGTCGGGCCACCTTAGGGTGGCTCGGCTCATGCCGAGCCACCCTGAGGTGGCTCGGCCTTGGCCGAGCCACCCTAGGGTGGCTCGGCCTTGACCGAGCCACCCTGGGGTGGCTCGGCTTGGGCCGAGCCACCCCAGGTTGGTTCGGTTTAGGCCGAGTCCCCCGGGTGTGTTCCGTTTCGTCGTTTTCCCGTCTTTCGGTTATGTCCGTGATTCGGTTGTCCGTTTGATTTGTTCGGGTCTTGATTTGATAGCCCGAGTCTTCATTTGGTAGTAAATCCGCCTCGGTGTTTGAGTTCAAGTCCGTTTTGTTATTGGACGACTCGTTAACTTTCTGAACCGTTGGATTGGTTCCACACGCGAACGTATTCCGTTGCTTGCGTGCCTCATCGCCTCGTCGCTCGAACGTCCGTTGATTTGTCGAATCATCGTGCCGAGCCATGCTAAGGGACCTATAGGCAATTTTATACGCCTACAGATACCCCCTTCAAAGTGTTCCAGCCTCATTCTTTTATGGAGGAGTCTGGAATGCTTTGGATATGATTGCCCCTACCCTTTGTCGGTGTAACGGGACCTGGAACGACTTTTGTTCTGTATTCCTTCACTCCTTCAGGCTATTCGGTGCTTTGTCGAATGCTTGTAAGGATTCCGGTGCTGCATTTATTGTCTGACCGTCGTCGGAATTTTGAACTTGAAGTCGATTTCTGATTTTCTAATCTTTTAGCTTGTGCTCATTTGTTCGACGTACAATTAACCCTCGATTATTGGCGTTGAGTCTTCCTTTGCGACGCGTTGTCCGGCGTCGTGTTACTGAGTTATCCTTAAGAATATTTTTAGAAAAATATTCTCCAGGAACTTCTCAATAAAAATAGGGAATAGTTTATACTCGTATACCTTATTGGAGTAATTCCATGCTCAAAATAAGCTGAACCGGCTTGAAAATGAGCCAAAAAAGGCAGTAATTTGGCTCAAAAAATTTCTTCCGTTCCTTCCGAATGTGTGGGAGAGACAGGAATAAACCAAGGATGGGACCCTCAGTTGATTTGAGGTCGTTTCGATGCTTAATTCAGTCTCTTTTGAACTGGTTTGGATTGGTCCGGTTCGGTTCAACTTGGTCCGGTCCGGTTCAACTTGGTCCACATTATAAAAGGGGTCCAATTTTCTTTCTTTTTCTCTTTTTCCTTCCTCTCTCTAGGACCGGCCCCCCTTGTCCCCTCTTTTTTGAATTTCTTTTCCCTCGAGCGTCTTTTCTCCTCGAAACTTTGATAGTTGTCCCAGATCTAGGCTTCCTTTTGATCTTGGACTGAAAAATCCCTCGAAAAACCATTTTTTAAAATTCCTCTCAGGCCCCTCGAGCACGTGGTGAAAGTTTCCTAAAAGGTCTCCTCTTTATTGGATCTCGAGCCTTTCTTCAGGTAAATCCTCCACAATTATAATCTTTTTCATGCTCAATTCAATTTATGCATTTGTGGGATCGCATGTGAGGGTTGAGGGTGTAATTTGATGCCTCGAGTTAATCTTTCAGGGGGGTAGATCTGATAAAAAAGTAATCTTTTTTCTAGATCTGACCTCTTAATTTATTTTGCAGCTCATCATGTCGCGTTCTTCGAGAGGTCGTTCCCCTGCTATGTCGGCTGATGGCGTGCCTCCCTCCTATGCTGGTGAGCTATTTTTGGCAGTATTTGGAAATTTACAAATTAGTCCCTATTTTCTTGTAAATTTACATATTGGTCCCTTTTTACCCCACGTTGTTCTCCTTGGTGAGGCAATCGGGAAGAGCCTTGATTCTCCTTGGTGAGGATCGACGCTTCAAAGATATGTTTTGCTTGGTCAAAACCATATCTCAAAATTAAAGGGGGCGATTTGACGCTACATTGTGCTTTATAAGGCAGGGATATGTTGTCGACATACCCTGTGTTGTGATTGCACAATGTGGCCAAATCGTCTCACCCTTTATAAGGCAATGACTCTATCTTCGCTATTTGTAAGATGAGTTCAATTTCCTTTTATAATTAAGACTAACCAGTGTTTAACTGTCTATTTCGCAGTGGGATACCCTTCTGGCTCGTTCTCATCCCACGCAGTATATGGGCGTCGTGGCGAGTATTACTCGATCTCCGACGATCCTTCCCCTATTCCAGTTGCTCCTCAATTTACTTCGGGCACATCGACTGAGGTTGCCCAGGTGGTGAGGGAAGGTGGGCATCGAACTATTCGCCAGCTGATTACAGATGCGCCTTTTGTGAAGGATGCTAGCTCTACTCAGCCTCTTCGGAAGAGTGATTTCCTATTTGGCGATTCTGTCGACGACCCTGAAGCCGTATTTGTTGACGCTGAGCAGTGGCTTCATAAGACCGGCAGTGGCTTCATATACTTGCCGGAGATTCCTCGGCATCGCTCATTGACTGAGCTCAGGCGTCAGGCTGTGACACGGGAGATGTCGTGGCGCTTGACGGAGGATCATGAGAGTGTTCATTACGGCTACATCACTCATCAGGCAGTTCCTGGCTCGAGCAGGAGTCATATCACTAGATTGCATCCTGGAGTGTTGGGACTAGATGCACCACCACGTAACGAGTTTCTCGCCACTGCTTCGACCTTGAGGAATCGCCTTGCTGCCCTAGGACGGGAGATGCCTGCGACTCGTCACAGGATTTATGGTTGGGTCCACTCTTTGGACAAGTCTTGGTGGAGTCGCATGACGACATACATCTTGAGCCGATGGGGCGAGGAGTTGCACGCTTGCGGTTTGTATGCAGCCATTCGTGCCACCATGTATGGCTTGCCTGTCAGTTTGAGACATTTCTGTGCTTTGTTCGAGCTATATAATCCAAACTCGAACACTTTTTTGACCCGGCAGGGGGAGTTGGGCTTGGCTCTTCACGAGATGCACAGGATTTCTGGCTTGCCCATGGGACAGATGCTATACCAGGAGTACTTTCCCTCTAATCATGAATTGGACCAGTTGAAGGATCGCATGCCTGATCGCTATGAGACTCTATAGGATCTCGCTTGTCATTATCACATTGCTTTGGCACAGTCTGAGCCTTTAGCAAAAAGGACCAAGGCCTCCGTGAGTCTGAAGCAGTTTGCGAACTATTTGTTCAAGAACCTGGAGAACAGTTCTGGCGGGGCTATTTGTGAGTTGGCCCCACTTACTCCCTCAGAGGTGAACAGTTTGTTGAAGAAGATTGACGCTCACTCCTACACCACTAGCAGTCCTGAGGGTGGCTTCCCTGCGAAGACCAAGTTTAGATCCTTCTTATGGCATGCGACCACACCGATTCGACCGATGACTCTTCTTGCCGGCTTTCTTGCTATCTGGTTGAAGAAGTGTGTGGTTCCATACCAGTCTGGGTACGCCTTGCCCTTGGAGGTACTCTATCCAGCAGTTCAGCTTGCTTACAAGAAAGAACTCTCACTTCTTCCGGTGATGGTGGCTAATATTCACCGAGGACTTCGACAGCTTTCTAGTGCCTTCACACGGAAGGAGACCGATTTGCCAGGTCAGATTCCCACTCTTAAGGTGGAGCTTCCGTACGCTTATCTGATGGCTTGGTTCGTCCTCCACCGCTCGGATATGATGTCGGTGCCGAACGCCACAGACCACTCTGTTCCCCTGCTACAGTTGCTTGAGAATGGCAGGTGGGAAGGCCGCGGATTTTCTGATGTCAGACAGCAGTTGCAGGTCCACAAGTGTTGGGCATTCTCCACTTGTTTTTCGCAGTTCTCCGGCCGATACGGCGAGTGCTTGATAGATGATGAGAGGCCGCGAGAGTATCGGACTCACTTAGACATTGGCTGCTTCAATTGGCTGGTGAACATTAGGCCTGGCTATCTGACTTTTCGGGTGAGGGATCAGTGCTTCATAGAGCAATATCTACCCTGCCAATTCGCTCGTCAGTTTGGCTATGATCAGCTCTACATCGGGAATCCTCGTCAGCAGTTTCGGACCCATAGTGGTTTGGTAGACGGTCTCCGTGCATGGTTGCGGACCGTGACTGGCTGTACTGGTGCTAAGTTCAGTCTCCCGAGTATTGATCGGTAGTTGAACCTCACTTTCTTGAGCTGCAAGTGGTTACTAGCAGCTAACAAGACTGTTCCCGTGAAGCCGATTGCAGAGATAGAGGCTGAGGAGGTTTCTCAGCTTGATTCCCTTAGGATTCGGGAGAACGCTCGGGCACAGAGGACGCGGAACAAGACTCGCCGGATTGATGAAGAGGGCCAGAGGACATTCCATTCCACAGACGAGGCTTCAGGCGGGGATCCCGAAGATTACGATGACTTTTTCGAGCGAGGTTTGCAATTCATCTTTTCCTTCTATCTTCCAGAAGTATCGAAACTGACTATGGTTTGATGTTTCAGGGACCACAGTTGATCAGGATGAAGAGTTCCGTCCTCCTCCCCAGGCGAGACCTTCGATCCCCATTGCTAGGCAGAAGAGATTGGCCCGCAAACCTCGTGTAGCTTCACGAGCATCTGACATGGATCTGGCTGGTGACGATCCTGCTAGTGACGGAGGTAACATCTATCCTGAAAACCATTCCCTTGGTTATTCAGCACATTGCCTTATGCTTTTCCATCTCTATATAGGAGTGCATGGGGAGAATGAGATGAGTCCCGATCCTGTTCTCGTATCTCCCGATGAGCCTGACCCACTACCCCCTGTAGAGAGGCCTACAGGGGTTGCTGACATTAGAGAGGAGGTCAATGTAGGACCCGATTCCGTGAATCCAGGTACATCTAACACTGACACTGTATTTCTTTAGATAATACGCAAATGAATTTGTGTATCCTCTAACTGTCCTCTACTTCTTGCTTCTTCAGATAATTTGCAGGAGGCGAATCCTGGAAATGAAGAGGCTGATGCACCCGTGAGAGGTAACTCATTTCCATTAGTTGTAGTCTCTTCATTCTTCTTTGGCACTTATATTCTTTTATGTCAGATTTCTCCGTTGATGATTTTGACGAGGGAAGCTTGTTTGCGGACACTCCTATGATGCACTACATATATAGCTCTCCTCAGATTGATGATCAGTTACCTGGGAATATGTTTTCTGAGTCCACCTTCACTAACAATCCCGAGGATGGTTCTTTTGAAGGTATATGCCTCTTTCTGAGTCGATTATAGGACTAGCCAATTTTGACTAATGCAACTATAATGTAACACCTCTGCGAATTCTGTTTTGAATCTGGCAGGAGTTTTTGTTGAGAAAGACCCTGTTGAGCCGGCTGTGAGACCAACTACACCAGTTGATGCACCTACAGCCGTTACACCTCCACTACCCCCAGCGGCTCAAGGGGAAGAAGGTATAAGTCAACTCATTGAAGAGTGCTATTCCTTTTTCTTATTAAGACTTTTGACGGACTTCTCCCTTTTTTGTGTAGGGCGTTCTTCTCGTCTTCATGTCTTAGTGAAGGAGTTGTTATCTGACGACGACCCTGACAAGGTCGTCATCTGCATAGAAGTTCGCTCCTTCTTCTCCTTTGTGAATGCTATGATCGGCAAGCTCTTCCACGGCGGACTTTCACTTCACCAGTTTAAACCTCTCCTTAATTCCAGAATCAACTTGATAAGGAAAGCATGATATCCAGACTTGGCGAAGGCTATAGTTGACGATCTTGACTGCTTAGAGCATGAGCTCCAGATGTTTCGTGAGCTTTGAGATACTGGTGCCTCTTCATTTATCGCTGCTGAGCTAGAGACCCGTTTACAGTCACTGCGCGAGACTCAGGTTCTTACTAGTTTTGAGGTTCAGGTGCGGCGAGATCGAGTAGCTCGAGTTGAGACCGGCCTTGCTACCAGATTATCTTCCCTTGCCGAGCTTGACTCTTCCATCACCTCTTGTGAGACCCAGATAGACCAGCTCAGAAGAGAACTCCGCGAGAAAGAGGAGACCTTGGGTATTCTCCAGATGACGAGAGGACAGGATCAGCAGACCTGCACTGCTTTATCTGACGAGCTGACATCCTTAAAGCAGGAGCTGGTTGAGACAGAGGAGACTACTGCGAAGACCTCTGCCGCTATCGAGGAGTCCATTAGAGATGAGCTTAGTCAAGCTTATGATGATAAGCTGTCTAAGCTCAGCCAGCAGATTTTTAGTCACGGGCTTGATGTATGATTTTGTTTGCTGTGTACTTTGACTTTTGACTCTCTCAGTGACACTGGTTTTCATCTTTATTTTTATTATGATTCGTCATTCTGTTTGAAATGTTAACCATAATACTCATAGGATTTTTGGCAAACCCTCAGCCATCAACGGGTTTGATGAGCCTTTACCGACTACCGTTTGAGTCGGGCTAGCATGCGAATTGTTTAAATCCGTTCGCATGTAACGTTATGCTCAGAGATTGAATTCTCTGAGACTTTGTGCTATGATGTCGAATACATAGACTTCGCCATTGTTACGGGAATAGGCTACCCGACGACACGTGTGAGGTGTTGGCTTTAGGATTTTTGGCCAACTCCCAGCCTCTAACGGATTTGATTAGCCTTTACCGACTACCGTTTGAGTCGGGCTAGCATGCGGATTGTCTAAATCCGTTCCGCACGTGACGTTAAGCTAAAAGAGTTAACTCTTTTAGTGCTACGATATTGAATACGTAGACCTCGTCTTTCTCCTGTGAAAAGACTAAACAGCAACGTGTATGAGACGTTGACTTAGGATTTTTGGCAAATCCTCAGCCTTTAACGGATTTGATGTGCTCTTACCGACTACCATTTGAGTCGGGCTTACATGCAGATTATCTTAATCCGTTCCGCATGTGACGTTGTGCTAAAGGAATGAACTCCCCTAGACTTTGTGCTATAACTTCGAATATGTAGACTTCACCATTGTTATGGGAATAGGCTACCCAGCAACGTGTATTAGACGTTGGCTTATCCCTACTTAGGTTTCGGGATAACATACCCCAGAGTCAGACTCCGGTGTCTTTTTCTACGGATAAAGACCAAACCGGCGACGCGTGTTAGGCGTCGACATATCCTTTCTTAGGATTCAGGATAAAATTCCCCATGCGTGTGAGGCATGGATTTCGGTGTTATTAATAACAACCTGCCACAATGTTGAATATGCGGACGGGTGTTCTTTTTAACGGTTAAGAACTAACCGGCGACGCGTGTTAGGCGTCGACTTATCCTTACTTAGATTTCAGGATAAAATACCCCAGAATCGAACTCTAGTGTCTTTTTCAATCGTAAAAAGACTAAACCGGCAGCGCGTGTTAGGCGCAGACTTATCCCTGCTTAGGATTCGGGATAAACTTCCTAGGATGAATCCTAATTTTATAAATTTTAGAAAAGGAGTTGGTGTGGGAAGGAAGAATTTTATATTCTATTCCCTGAACAAGGAAGAAAGAATTTTATATTCTATTCCTTGTTTCTGAAAAGGAAGAATTTTATATTCTATTTCCAGTGCAAGAAGGAAACTAGAAGTGGGATCTCTACTCCGAGAATCCGGAAGATCTAGATAAGCTTACCTTTTATAGGATTGGTTATCTGATCGAAAGAAGAGTTCTTCGTTTATCGAAGTGAAATTTCAGCTTCGGTTATAACCATGAAAGGGTTGAACTAAAGAGAAAAGAAAGAGAGTTCTTTCGTTTATCGAAAGGGGACTCCGAATTGAGAGTGGACCTTTTTGGTGGACTCACTATCAATTAAAATTGATCAGTGAGGGATTTTGGTGGTGTGAACTTGGGTTATCCTTTGGAATATTAAGTGTAATATACTTCGAGGAACTTCCCGATAAATGAGTTGTCCTGAACGTACTAGGGATAGTACTTTTTCAAAAACTTCTCATTTATTGGCATTAATTGCCTGTCACCCTCTAAAGAAATTAAGCGGTAAGCGCCGTTTGAATAGACTGTGTCTATTACAAACGGTCCTTCCCACTTAGGTTCGAATTTACCTTTCTTCTTAGAGGTGAGGATTATTGGTCGGCGAGCAGCGAGGACCAGATCTCCTTCCTTGAAGCTTCTTTGGCGGACCCTTTTGTCAAAAGCCCTGGATATCCTAGCCTGGTAGAACTCGATGTGTTGTTGAGCTTCCAAGCGCTTTTCGTCCAGCCTTTCGAGTTCCTCAAGACGTTTTTGGTGATGCTCTTCGGTCGTCATCTCCGTTGCGAGAGCGATCCGAAGGGAAGGAATTTGAATCTCCAACGGTAGCACAGCCTCGCATCCGTATACCAGAGAATACGGGGTGGCTCCCGTGGGTGTGCGTATGGTGGTGTGATAAGCCCATAGCGCTTCGCCGAGTTTATCGTCCCAATCTCGCTTATTGGTCTTCACAAGCTTTGACAGGATCTTGATGATCGTCTTGTTGAAAGCTTCAGCTAATCCGTTCGCAACGGGGTAATAACCTGTCGACGAAACATCCTGAATTTTGAATTTGTCACAAAACCTGATGAAGGCGTTGCTTATGAATTGCGGACCGTTGTCATGAATGATCCGCCTCGGCATGCCGTGTCGGTATATGACGTGATGCTTGATGAAGTTGATGACGTTGTTCGTCTTTACTTCTTTAAGCGGAATGGCTTCAGCCCACTTTGAAAAGTAGTCGGTGATAGCGAGAATAAATCGATCACCTTTGACTGAAGGTGGGAAGATGGGACCGACGATATCCATACCCCATGTCTCGAATGGCCAAGACGTGGTTGATGTGTGTAATCGCTCCGGTGGTTGGTGCATATAATTCGCATGCACTTGGCAAGCGTGACATTCTCGGGCGTACTCGATCGCGTCACGAACCATTATTGGCCAGAAATATCCCATTCTTCTGATTCGATCATACAGCTTGGGACCAGGCTGATGCGCACCGCATTCTCCTTCATGTGCTTCCTTAAGAACTTCTTTTGCTTCTTCGTTCGAAAGGCATCGGAGAAGCAAATCATCATACCCCCGGCGATATAGCGTACGGGTCTCGGTATTGTAAAAGAAACATGGTGCTCTTCGGCGAATAGATTCTTTTTCTTTTGCGTCCTCTGGTAAAATGCCGTATTGGACGTAATCGATAATGGAAAAACGCCAATCTCGGGACTCAGACCCGATTTGGGTTGAGTTCACCTCTTTGGCTTTTCCATTTCTATCATCCTCCTCTTCAACCTCCATATCGTATATGGGTATGCAGAGTTGGTGTGATCTCACCGTGACTAGCAGTTCAGTTTCGGGCGGCTGCGCGAGTGATACTGCCAGTGCTGCCAGTGCATCCGCATAAGCGTTCTGGAGACGCGGGATATATTCGATATAGAATTCTTCAAAAGAATCTGCCATTCTGACGGCCTCCTGGTGGTATGGAGTCAGGTCTGGGTTCCTGACCTCATACTCTCCACGAACTTGGTTGACGATCAATTGAGAATCTCCAAAGGCTTCGAGATACTCGACCCCCAGCTCCTTGGCGAAGCTGAGTCCAATGATGAGCGCGTTGTATTCGGCTACGCTGTTCGAGTACGGACTCGTCAGTGAATAAGCTTGAGGCATCACGTGCTTCCCTGGGGAAACTAAGACAACTCCAACTCCGGAGGAGACTCTAGAACATCCAGGGGTTATTGCTTTATTAACTGCTCTCGAAGCACCATCAAAGTATAACTGCCATACTTGTTGGTGTGACGTGGTATTAACCTCGTGGGTTTCATCTGGCAAGTCATCATATACTTCAACCGTGTCTGTTGTCGGGCTTGCCGCCAGAAGATCACAAATTGCTTGTCCTTTGACTGACTTCTGCTGTTTGAAGTACAAATCATATTGGGACAAGAGAAGGGCCCACTTTGCTAACCGCCAATTCATCGAACCCGGTTGAGTCATGAATACCCGTACCGGATTAACGTTGGCAATGACGTAAATCGTCTGGCCTACCAAGTAATGTCGCATCTTTTGTACTGCAAATACTAATGCGAGACATTCTTTCTCGATCATCGGGTATCGAGACTCGGCGCCTATCAAGGTCCGACTTAGATAATAGACTGCCTGTTCGTGACCATTATCATCGTCTTGTGCTAACAAAGCACTGACCGAATGGTTCATCACCTTGATGTAGATCAAGAACGGTTTACCCGATTTTAGTGCGACAAGAACAGGGGGATTTATCAGATATGCTTTGATATCTTCAAATGCTTTTTGGCAAGCGTCATCCCAAATAAATGATACGCCCTTCTTGTTTAGCTTAGAAAATGGTTGGTATTTCCCGGAAAGATTCGAGATGAACCGCCTGATGTAAGCTAAACGCCCTTGCAATCCTCTGAGTTCTCTTAGATTCCTCGGGGGTTGCAATTCATTTATCGCTTTTACCTTGTCTGGGTCAATGTGTATACCCTTAGTGGTGACGATGAATCCAAGGAATTTTCCGCTGGACATTCCGAGGAAGGATTTTGTGGGATTCATCTTTAATTGATGACTCCGCATGAGATCAAACATCGTTCTCAAGTCTTTGACGTGATCTTCTTTGTTGCGGCTTTTTACCACCAAATGATCAACGTAGCTTTCAACAGTTTTCCTGAGGTGCTTCTGGAAAATCTTAGTCATCGCTCGTTGGTATGTGGCACCCGCATTCTTCAGACCGAAAGGCATCACCGTATAGCAGAAGATACCGAGGGGCGTTCTGAATGCTGTATGTTTCTCATCGTCTGGGTGCATCTTGATTTGATTATACCCCGAAAAGCCGTCCATGAAAGACATTCTTTCGAATCCGCATGTATTGTCGATAATGACATCCGTGATTGGGAGAGGGAAATCGTCTTTCGGACACGCTTCATTCAGGTTCCTGAAGTCGATGCAAATCCTGATCTTGCCATTTTTCTTCATGACGGGAACGATGTTGGCTAGCCAGTCTGGATGTTGTTCCTCTCGGATAAATCCTGAGTCGATCAACTTCTTAACTTCTGCCTCGATGGCTTCCATAATCTGCGGACGAAACCGTCTTTGCTGTTGCTTGACAGGTTTGGCATCCGGCTTGATGTCAAGGCAGTGCATTGCCACATTGGGGTCAAGCCCTGGCATGTCTTCATAGTTCCAGGCGAAGACATCAATGTACTCTCTGATCAAGGCAATTAACTCTTCCTTCTCATCTGAGGGGAGACTACCACTAATGAATATGGGCTTTGGATTGGCTTCATCACCCATATTAATTTGGACTACTTCGTCTTCGGTGGGTGGCTCTCTTTGCTCGAACCTATCACCATACTGCATGTTTAGGTGATGAACCCATGGGTCCTCCCACGTTGGCATTTGATCATCATCCTCTATCGTAGATGGATCCGCTGTGGTCATGTTTGACATCAAGGTCTTGAACATTTCTCCCAAACTTGTGTCGGAATCCTCAGCTGAAGAATCTGGCAAATACCCATCCTTAGCTTTGTTAGCAATGTGATCAATGATTTGCCAGCCACATTCGTCTTCCGATGAAACATAGCCTAGGCCTCTCTTGTGATGGTAATAATTATCCGGTTTCCCTTTTGGGACATATGCCGCTTTGACTGGGATACGGGAACCTCGATCGAAGTATAAACCTTCTCCGAGTGTAAAGTCGTACCCTTGTTTTTCCATGAGCGTACGCGCTTCCGGACTATACTTAGATAAGTGCAGACCAGATTTGTCGTCGTCTTCATCTTCTCTTAGGAAATGATCTGGCAACGGAAGACTTTCCCCTTTACCGTAGATCACTTCTTTTTGTCCTCCTGTTTTGGCAGGAATAATCCGAGTTGTTCCGAAAGAATGCTGGGGACGCTTCTTCGTTACATAAGAAGATCGGAGCGGCATACATAACTCGGGATTATCGTATAATCCCTTTATCACATCATCAAGAGACAAGGAATACTCTAAATCACGATTTATTTCAATATCGGCAAGTTGCCAGTTACAACCGCCATCTGACAACTGTTCGTCGTCGAGATTGATTACAAAGGGTACAATGTCATTCAAAACAAAACCACCATTGTAATCGAATCCGGCCTCGGAATCAGCTTCTTCTCCGCTGTCCGTGCCCTGGATCGATGGTTCCGTATCGGATTCATTACCATAAAGGAGAGAATCTGTGAAGTAATTCTCATACCCTTTAAATGGTTGCTTATCCGCGACCACCGTCCTAACCCTTCCATCAGTATCGACATATTTCAGACACTGATGTAAGGTGGAGGGAACTATAACATTACTATGGATCCAAGGCCGACCCAATAGTAAGTTATAGGATGTCTCAGCATCAATCACGTAGCACGTGACCTCCGTTTTCAGATCGCCCATCTGGCACTTTATCCGGATTTTCCCCAAAGGTCTTGACCCGCTGGTGTTGAATCCGTAAATGACTGTGCCCGTAGATGCCAGCTTGCTGACTGGAATGCCAAGGCTGTGCATTAGGCGAAGTGGCATAATACTCACAGCGGAACCCGGATCCACTTGGATTCGGTTGACCTCGCTGGAGCTAATGTACCCGACGAAGTACAAGGGTCGGTCATGATTTGAATTCTTCGTCTGCATGTCCTCTTTGGTGAAGGTGATGCAGGGAAGATTCTTGGCCGCCACATTACACTGTTGGGCTAACATTCCCAGTTCTTCGGGAGCTGGTTTGATCCTGGTGAGGAATGCCTCCGAATCGGCCAAGGCTTCTTGCAAGGCTTCTCTAGTTTCCTTGGACAATCGGAGCAACTCGTACAGCGTTATCCGTGCTGGAATATTAGCTAGCTGAGCCATGATGTCGAAGGCACGCGGATTTTTTGAACTCTCCGGTTTGTCCTTTCCAATCGGACGACTGAAACGAGACTGCTTCGGATTCTGAACCTCCTCGGGCCCCTTTTCTTTCTGTTTGTCAACCGGCTTTCGTCGAGCATCTTCAACCGGTTTGGGAACTGTAATCACCCCCAGCTCTGTGAGAGTCTTGGCTGGTCCCCATTTTGTCACCCCCTGTTCAGCTATTTGATTCCCAGGAGATGGATATTTGAAGTGGTATTCGTTTCCACTCTGGGTCGCAAAGACCTCTTGTTCCTCGTCGGAAAACGGAAAAGCGGTGATCCTTTCATCGTCTTCACCTGGGATGGCAGAAACCCCATAGCAAGACTTCCCTTTCCCTTTGGACTTCTTCTTGGATGACGATCCGGCCCATTGTTCATCCTCAATCAGGTCGGGGTGAACCCAAAAGATTTCACCGTTCGGGGCCGTGTGTGGCACGAGTCCCTTTTGGCGCTGTCCGTGCGGGTCGTCATTCACCGTCTTCATCCCGACTTTGGTGACGCGCTTCGGCTCAAACCAAGCTGTAGGCACTGATCCGAAGCTGATTGACACCGCATTTGCTCCCACATTCTTGGCCGGTTTCGGAGTTATGACTCCTACATCGATCAACGCTTGGATTTTGTCCTTGAGGTGGTAGCAAGACTTCGTTGGGTGGTGGACCGCTCTGTGGTACGCGCAGTACTTCGGGTCCGTCACCTTAGTGGCTCCTTCATGATCCACTATCGCCGGCAACTGGATTTTGTTGTTATCCAACAAGTACTTGAAGATGCCGGGGACTTCATCATCCTTGAAGGAGTATACTTTGGGAAACCTCGGCTCCGAAGACTTTTGCTTCTGAGACCGTTGCTGCTAATGCGGTTGCGATTGTTGTGGCGCTCGCTGCTGCTGCTGTTGCTGAGGTTGCAATTGAAATGTCTGGTTAGCATCAACAGCATTAACATGAGCTTTACATTTCCCTTTCTGGTTGAAGTTCTGCTTCGGAGGATTAGTAGCCGGTTGGCCTCTCTCCACCTTCTTTCTCCTAAGGAAACGCTCAGCTTGTTCTCCTCGAACCTTCAAATCCTTCCAGGTCTTGGATGGTGCTGTGCCCATTGCTTCCAACACATCCAGCGAGAGGTTGTTGTGGCAAGTCTGGAGGATGAATTCCTCGGTGATCGGGTCCCGGCAATTCATCGCCTTGTTCCGGAACCTCTTGACGAAGGTGTCGACCAACTCCCCGTCTTTTTGCTTCTCATCGAGCAACGATCCGATAGAGATTTCGATGTCGTCGTCGAAGAAATTCGCGAGGAACTTAGTCTCCATGTCATCCCAGCTGTTTATGCTTCCTGGCTTGAGGCGACGATACCAATCGAAGGCAGCTCCGCGAAGAGTGCCGACAAATGACCG
>BQKN01060634.1:17597-33378 GCA_022839385.1 Asparagus kiusianus | reverse complement strand
ATATAATTTTTGGGGTTTTACATCCCATCTCCTCTCCCCGACCAGCTACCTGCAGCGCTTTTCCCTAAGTTGTGCCAACCGACCGTCGTCAATAGCCTTCCTCGATCCTCCGTTCCACCCCCAGCTCGAGCCCTGTCACCGTCTCCCTTGACCGCCGCACCACCATGCCACCGCCTCCATCCCCAGCAACCCATTCCTACCGCTTCCCACTCCAGCCCCGACCACCGCCTTGGCCCGCAGCTCGCCGTCAACCCGGCCAACAACCGTAGTAGCCACCAAAACCTCACGCCTCCTCCCACGCCCTGCAGCCTCCCTCGCCGCCTCTCTCCTTCTCAGTCGCCACGAGCACCCAAGCAGCCTCTCCTCTACCACCACCCTTAGCGTCGCGCCTCCCCCATCAACCTCGCGCCGCTGCCCCACCTCCGTGTCGCCAACTACCTTGCCATCAGATCCACTCACCGTCCAAGCTCCAGCAACCACCTCCTCAACCATCAGCTTCGCTGACTCGAACCCCGCCGTCGAGGTCTCCTCTGCCTTCCCCCAGCTCCGACCGCGTCGCCATCCTCTTCCTTGCTCGTTGCCCTTCATTGCTGCCACCAACAACAGCCCCTACACCCGCTTCCTCATCCGCAGATCCGTAGTCTCACACAGTGACGTCGATACGTTCAACAAAAACTCGAGGCAAAATCCGTAGTTTCCCCGTTTATTATTTCGTACAATTTTTAGATTTGTTAATTGTGTGCAAGATTCCGATTCTAGATTAGTTTATTACAATTCTTATATTTGTCATGCGAATTTACATTTTTAATCGTTATTTATTAGAATTTTAGATTCGTTAATAGTTATCTGCATGGGCTTGTTAATAAAATTATGAATTATCTGCTTCTGTTAATTTGTGATATGATTATCTGTGTGGATTTGATGAATAATATTAATAAACCTTAATTATGTGATAAATAGTTTTTTTTAAAATAGTTATAATCGATTAAACAATTTATTTTAACAAGAGGATTATTTTAGAATAATTATAATATTTTTTTTGAATTTTTTGGAAGCAAATCATTTTAGAATGATAAATATTTTTAAAAGATTTATTTTAGGAAAATAAACTATTTTGAATTAATGAGAATTTAATTTTTAAAAAGATAATTTTTGAATTTATAAATTTATTATTTTTAGAGATTAAATTTAGAATAATTATGGTGAGAGATAATTTGAAATGAATTTATTTTGTCAAAGAATTATTTATTTTGAATTAATTTAGTTTATGAATGTGTTATGGATGGTTGTTGACCGTGACATTTTATGTGCAAAACGTCCATCGATTCCATAATTTTTATTTTAATTACATGACGTACCATGTTTTATTTGCATAGAACTAGTTGTATTTATTGTTCCTTGTTGTGTTTGAGAACCAGTAGTAGTTCATGACTTAGTGGCTTCGCACGTCATGAACAAGACTTAGTGACATGTTTGGGAGCGTTGACTAAATTTAGGTGGTGAACCCAAGATCTATTATAAGTCGTGTTTGTTGACTTAGAGAAACAAGAAGAGTTGGGATGGGAAAGTCTTGGTTCATGTGATCGGATATGTCTTCCAAACTCGCACCA
Organism: Asparagus kiusianus; assembly: GCA_022839385.1. Lineage (NCBI taxonomy): Eukaryota > Viridiplantae > Streptophyta > Magnoliopsida > Asparagales > Asparagaceae > Asparagus > Asparagus kiusianus. The sequence goes on along the minus strand of BQKN01060634.1, from coordinate 31,768 downwards.
GTGAAAATCGTGTAGTCACTGGGGTTGGTTTGTTGGGACAAAGTGAAAATCGTATAGTTAATTTGGTTAGTGAAAATCGTGTAGTCACCCGAGTTTTGCTTGAGTTTGGACCAGGCCGAAATCGGATTGTGTGTAGTGTTGGCCCTATAGTTTTGATGATGATTTGTCAAACAATTTATGGCTAATATATTTTCTGGTCTTTGTTGTTTTTGGTTTTTCCTTACAGGTATTTCAACACACGGCAATCAAAAGTTAAAGATTCAAGTTCATGTGTGTGCTACACCTAGGTATAAGTTTAGTTTGCTTACATATATCGTATGTTTACATGTAAGCTCAATATATGTACACTTAACACAATTTTGACGTTTTCTATCATATAAACAATTTTTCGTCAAACTTTGTTAAAATAGTTTTATTTCATGTTTACAGCTCATTCACACTTCTTTATATATATATATATACATGCATGTTACAAATATACGTATTAATAAATTATATCTCAATTTTTATGTTCACGAAAATATAGGTTTTCTGAACACTTTTCAAAAACAGAGAGTTTTCACAAATGAAAATTGATTTTCTAAAAATTCTTTTTCAATTATGTTTATTTCATCATTTAGAAACTTTCCCCAAAGTTTTACTATTTTTGGAATTGATTTGATATTTTTAACGCAATTTCAAAATCAGCCCAAAAACCTATCACATGACATGTATCAGTTCGCGATCGACCGCCACGGTCGACCGCCTGCAGCAAATTTTTAGTATATGGTTTTTATGTGCTCGCGGTCGACCGCGACGATCGACCGTGAAATCATCCAGAGACTTTCGCGATCAACTGCCACGGTCGACCGCCAACTTTCAAACTCTATACTCAGATTTTTTGTGCCACGCGGTCGACCGCGAGATTTCCACGGTCGACCGCCGAACTCATGATTGTATTCCAACGGCTAGTTTCTGTTTTGATTCTCTAGAGGCTTTTTGGTCATTTCAAATTAGTTTTTGCTGAGTTCTTGAGTGGGTATAAATACCCCCATTGCTCTTCTATTTCAGTAGCTAAGAAAACCAAGAGTTTTGTTTTTACAATAAGTTTTAACAAAGGTTTAAGAGGCGTTTAAAGAGCTGTTAAGCTAATTTTCGTTAATCTACTTCAAGAGAAGTTTTCTACAACAAGAAGTGGCTTTCAATTCCTATTGGGATCATCATCTACTACTCTTCTTATTCATTGAGAAGTTTTCTAAACTCTTCCTTATATAGCTTGCTACTTCATTTTCATTTATTTAGCTATATTTATTGAGTTGTATTATTTTTCATTCACTGTTATCACACACACAATATTGAGCTTAATATCTTCATACTATATAGTGTGGGTTGTAGGGTGTGATTTAATGAGTGTGAGCTTCATTTTGTGTTCTCATTTGTTATTGAGAACAAACTATTGTATTTAATCTTTATTTGTGAGTATCACTTGTAATACACTTGTACACCGAGAGAAGTGTGAGGCGAGAGACGGGGTCAAATCCAATAGGAGTGGTGTCGGTTGACGAACCTAGGGAGAGGTTGCATCCGAGCACTTGAGGAGGAGGACACGGGCTAGGTTCCTACACTTAGTGTGTAAAGTATGATTACTTAGTTATTGTTGTGAGAGAGTTTTCGGTAAGCTTGTAAACCTAGTGTGTAGAAGTTCCGGCTTCCAAACCGGATTGTGATAGTGGAGATCTCCTCGAGGTGAGGAGCGGGGATGTAGGTCGTGGTGACCGAACCTCGTAAACATATCGTTTGTTTGTGTTTTGCTTAACGTTCTTTTTTGTGCTTATTCATATCATTCTTGCTCATATCTATCTTATATCATTCTTGCAAGAACTAATTGATCAACATAATTTTAATTGGAATATTATCGGGATTAGATTAGCATAAGAGCCTAATCAGCCGCCGCTAGGGTCTAACAATTGGTATTAGAGCTTAGTGCTCTTTGATTTAAGGTCTAATCACCTTGAGTTAAAGATCCAAGTTATCGTATTTGTGCTAATCTAGTTTTGATTACATTTTGCTTCTTACATAAAATCATTATGGATATGTATGATGCATCTAGTCTAGGTTATGCTATTAATGTTGCTCCTCGTTTGGATATTTTTCCCTATGCTCAATGGCATGTTAGATTCAAACTTTTTGTTCAATCTAAACAATTCGATTTATGGGAAATTATTGAGGATGCCTATGTTGTTCCCGTTCTGGAAAAATCCAAATGGAGTGATAATGATAAAAGATTGTTTAATATGAACAAGCTTTTGTTAGAATATTTGCTTAATGCTTTTCACTCTTCCTTTTCTAACAAATTTACTAATTTTGATAGTCCTTACGCCTTATGGAAATTTATTGAAGCATATGAAGGGGACTTGGAGGCCATTCAACAAGCGTTGGAAAATCACGCTTTGAGTTCTAAAGAAGCCTCATCTCCATGTACAATACCACTAGGTGATAACCCTAGTGAGGTATGCGAGCTTGATAACGATGATATTATTACTTTTTATGAGCTTGCTCTTGAGTTTGAAAAATTACACAATTGCTATATTGATGTAAAGAGTAAGTATGTAAATATGAAATCCACTCATGAAACACTAGCCACTAAGTTTAATTTTATTGCAAATGAAAATATAATTCTTAAAGAATGCAATGAAAATTTGAGAATTGAAAATGCTAGTTTTCTTCATGAAAAACGTGATGTCATGTTAGAAGTAGATAAGTTGAAATCTATGATGAAAAATCTTGTTTATCCTACTTCTAGTAGCAATGCTTGTATGCACAATGATGAGTTGAATCAAATGAGAAAACGTATATCTACTTTAGATTCAACACTAAACACTTGTATTGCTAATAATAAAAAACTTATGGGCTTGTGTGTAAAATACAATGTTAATTCTTCTAAGAAACCTATTCACTATGCACACATGTATGATAAAATTCACAAATGTTCTATTTGCGGTCTTAAAGGCCATTTAGCTCAATTTTGTCATAATGCTCAAAAAATTGACAAGCTTATTAATGATTGTGCATCCCATCAAGCTTCTTCATCACATACACATGTACACACACATAGTGTAAATCATAAACATGCTCATGTGTACAAATGTGATTATTATGGTCGTTTTGGTCATTTGGCCATGTTTTGTTTCGATTTGAAAAGAAATTCTCGTTTGCAAAATAATTACAAAGAAAAATCTATTTTTTGCAAATGAACCACGTGCATTTCATTTTGGTCAACGCAAACCATTCAAACCTCTACATTGCACAAATTGCAATCGTATGGGTCATGTTTACGATTTTTGCTTTGATCGTATCGGTGCACAAAATACGTCTAAACGGGTTCATAATCCTAGGGCCTTGGATTTAGTGATCGGGGTCATGTCCCAAATTTTAGTGGTACCAAAATGATTTGGATACCAAAATGAGTTTTGAAACTATCGTTGTGATTTTTTTTGTTTGTTTCGTTGTTTTATTGTTGTTTTGAATTATTAATGATGATTTAGTTTTTATTAAGCTAAAATAAAATAATTTCATGATTTAAATAGCTAAGAACTTCTCATATATTCTTATATGTGTATAATGAACATAAAACAAATTTTTATTTAAGTCCAAATTATATTCTTCTCAAAATCCATATTTAAAAAAAACTGTCTATGCTCTCATTTTTCGCGCGGTCGACCGCCACGGTTGACCGTCGAAGTTTCTGGAAGTTGTTACGGTCGACCGCGCCACAGTCGACTGCAAGGAATTTTTCTGCGTCGATTTTGTTTTGACTTCGGGTTTCGGTTTTATTTGGTTATTTTTTTTAAACCTAAATCAGCCACCACCGTTGATCTCAATTCTTTCCAGATCCAGACCGTCCCTTCTTCTCCCCTTATGATCCGACTCCCTTCTTCTTCTTCATTTCGAAATTTTTCCCCCAAAATCAAAGTTCTTCCCTCGGTCGCCCGCAGCCTCTTTTCGGTCGACCGCGACCATCTTTTCATCAAATTTCGTGTTGGAAATTTGCTGGGTAATCTCTCATCTTTTAATTTCTTTTCTTTCAATTCTAGGGTTTTTGGTTTAGGGTTTGTTCTTTTGTACTTATTGTGCTTTATTTTCTTATTAGGGTTTTCAATGTTTGTCAAATTTCATATCTTTTCAAAACCCTAATTAATCATATCTGTCAAAATGCCTCCCAAGAAAAGATCTAAGCCTGAGTCTAGTTCCTCATCTTCCATTGCCTCTTAATATGAGGATTATCTTCTGTTCAAACCCCTAATTAAGAAATATAGGGAACTGTGTAAACTAAAAATCATGCCCAGTAGATATATCAAATTCGAGCAATTAGCCATGTATGGCATTCATACGATTCTACATGATGTTAGGTTGGCTAAACTGTTAGATGTGGAACGTAAAGTTCCTTATTACCCTTTCCTCGTTTATTTGTTTTATGCCAACTTATCTGTGTCATCTTCTACTGATGGTCTCCAAACCATCACCACATCTGTTAAAAACATTCAGATCTCATTTTTTACCGATGAACTTGCGGGAATCCTTAAGATTCCAACAAGTAACGTTGAGCTTATGTCTATCGAGTACACTGATCAAGCTGTGAATGATATCATGTTCAAGCCCGGTTGCACCTATCCTATGAACAACAAATCACTAAATCCCACCGCTAAAATCATAGCTCATATTGTTTCTCATAATCTCATTCCCAAAACCGGTAGCTTTGATCATTTTGCTCCAGATAAGGTTAATGCTGTTTATGTCATTTTTGCCAAAATAAAAGTGAATTGGGTAAATGTTTTTCTTAAGAACATGGCATGCAAGCATCACAAATTTCTTCCTTTTGGCAGCTTCATCACTCTTATTCTTCAACACTTCGGTGTTGCTCTCACCAATGAACCCAAAGTTGATACGGGTAAGGAATACTTTGATAAAGTCTCTCTCTCCCGTATGCAACTTTCTGACTCCTTATCTGATCCTGCTAAGCCATCATCTTCTCGTTCTCAGTCTAGAGCTTCCACATCCTCCACTTCTGATATCTGTGCCCGTTTGGATCATCTCGAGACTCAAGTCTTAACTATTCAGAGGGATGTTAGGACTATTCTATCTTATCAGCGTCAGTCTCTTGGGATTCCGGATCCCTCTTCCAGTTCTGACTCTGGTTCTGATGAGGGCTCTGATGAAGGATCTGCTTCTGGCTCTGGTTCAGGATCTGGCTCTGGCCATGCTTCTGATGATGGTGGAGATTGATTCTTGTTTGTTGGATTCTATGCTTATGGTGATGTTTATGTTTTGGTGAAAGAAAACTTGATACTTATGTTTTATTTTGAGTTGTAATAACTCTATGGTTTGTGTGGAAAACTATGTGTTATTGTGGAACAAATTATGTATGGTTTGTGTGGTAAACAATGTAGTTTTGTGGGACTAATTTGGTTTACTATGGTTATGTTAGTTTATCATGAACAATGTATGGTGAAAACAATATTTTATGCCTTGTTTTGTGAAAACTTGTTGCTAATGATGCTTTATGCTTGGTTTGGACCTTAAATTTCATATGTTTATGATTGTGTATTGATGGATATGGCTGTTTAGCTCCTATATATGATATTTGTATGTCATTTATGCAAATTGACAAGGGGAGCTTTTGTCCATACCTTGGTTATTATCTGTGCTTGAATGCAGGGGGAACGTTGCTTCTATTTATATTTTTTTCCCTTTTTTGATGTTTTCAAAGGGGGAGAAAATCTACATATTGATGTTCTGTTTACTGTTTAATTTATATTGATGGAATATTATGATATGTGATTTAATAAATAGTTTGATATACTCATGTCAATATAGTTTATTCATGTTATATGTGGTTTATCAATATGTATTTCATATCATTAAATAAATTATTTTCCATCATCAAAAAGGGGGAGATTGTTAGCCCTATAGTTTTGATAATGATTTGTTAAATAATTTATCGCTAATATATTTTCTAGTCTTTGTTGTTTTTGGTTTTCCCTTACAGGTATTTCAACACACGGCAATCAAAAGTTAAAGATTCAAGTTCATGTGTGTGCTACACCTAGGTATAAGTTTAGTTTGCTTACATATATTGTATGTTTATATGTAAGCTCAATATATGTACACTTAACACAATTTTAACGTTTTCTATCATATAAACGATTTTTCATCAAACTTTGTTAAAATAGTTTTATTTCATGTTTACAGCTCATTCACACTTCTTTATATATATATAATATATGCATGTTACAAATATATGTATTAACAAATCATATCTTAATTTTTATGTTCACGAAAATACAGGTTTTCTGAACACTTTTCAAAAACAGGGAGTTTTCACAAATAAAAATTAATTTTCCAAAAATTCCTTTTCAAACATGTTTATTTCATCATTTAGAAACTTTTCCCAAAGTTTTACTATTTTTGAAATTGATTTGATATTTTTAACGCAATTTCAAAATCAGCCTAAAAACCTGTCACATGACATGCATCAGTTCGCGGTCGACCGCCACGGTCGACCGCCAGTAGTAAATTTTTAGTATATGGTTTTTATGTGCTCACGGTCGACCATGATGGTCGACCGTGAAATCATCCAGAGACTTTCGCGGTCGACCGCCACGGTCGACCGCCAGCTTTCAAACTCTATACTCAGATTTTTTGTGCCTCGCGGTCGACCGCGAGATTTTCACGGTCGACCGCCGAACTCATGATTGTATTCCAACGGCTAGTTTCTGATTTGATTCTCTAGGGGCTTTTTGGTCATTTCAAGTTGGTTTTTGCTGAGTTCTTGAGTGGGTATAAATACCCAATTGCTCTTCTATTTCAGTAACTAAGAAAACCAAGAGTTTTGTTTTTACAAGAAGTTTTAACAAAGGTTTAAGAGGCGTTTAAAGAGTTGTTAAGCTAATTTTCGTTAATCTACTTCAAGAGAAGTTTTCTACAACAAGAAGTGGCTTTCAATTCCTATTGAGATCATCATTTACTACTCTTTTTGTTCATTGAAAAGTTTTCTAAACTCTTCCTTATATAGCTTGCTACTTCATTTTTATTTATTTAGCTATATTTATTAAGTTGTATTATTTTTCATTCACTATTATCACACACACAATATTGAGCTTAATATCTTCATACTATATAGTGTGGGTTGTGGGGTGTGATTTAGTGAGTGTGAGCTTCATTTTATGTTCAACTTTGTTGTTGAGAACAAACTATTATATTTAATCTTTATTTATGAGTATCACTTGTAATACATTTGTACACCAAGAGAAGTGTGAGGCAAGAGACGGGGTCAAATCCAATAGGAGTGGCGTCGGTTGACGAACCTAGGGAGAAGTTGCATCCGAGCACTTGAGGAGGAGGACACAGGCTAGGTTCCTACACTTAGTGTGTAAGTGTGATTTCTTAGTGATTGTTGTGAGAGAGTTTTCGGTAAGCTTGTAAACCGAGTGTGTAGAAGTTCCGGCTTCCAAACCGGATTGTGATAGTGGAGATCTCCTCGAGGTGAGAAGCGGGGACGTAGGTCGTGGTGACCGAACCTCGTAAATATATCGTTTGTTTGCATTTTGCTTAGCGTCCTTTTTTGTGCTTATTCATATCATTCTTGCTCATATCTATCTTATATCATTCTTGCAAGAACTAATTGATCAACATAATTTTAATTGGAATCTTATCGGGATTAGATTAGCATAAGACCCTAATCACCTCCCTCTAGAGTCTAACATGTAGTCCTTTGACCGATATTGTGTAGCGGCATTGGATGCACGTAGAGGATTTGTGAACAGTCAGTTATCCGATGATATGAACGTTGACTCTGTGTAAGATGTTGATCAATGAGCTATTTTAGGATGGCTAGTACTCGACCATGTTATTGTATGTTGTAGACCTTATGATTATCATAATTTAGTAGTGGATTGCATTTTGATTTTGCTAGATTTCCAGTTGTACGTATCTTTTGTCATTTCTGTTGTTGCATCGGTTATTGCATTGGTCATTTGACCGTTTCTATTTTCTTTTGTGGGATCTTGCCGTGTGTCATGCACGCTGACGTACGCCTGTTTTCTCTGGTATACGTCAAATTTAGAGGACGGATAGGTCCAGTATGGAGATACGCCAGAGCCGAGTATTCTCAGTAGGAGTGCTTTGCAGACAGAGTAGAAGAAGAAGTTGAAGTCTAGTCTTTTATTTTATTAGTCATTTCGCTTCTGTAGTTGCTGACGGATATTAGATTATTTATGTAGTACTTTCTCTTTTAGTATTTGAAGAATTTAGATACTTTTGCAATACTTCCTTTTATGTTGTTCGACTATGTATTTTCATATTTTTAGATGGACTGTTTTGAATAAGGGCATGTTTGACCCAAACTTTGTGTTTCGGATGATATTTCATTTGTGATATGACTTTTCTATTCTGAGTTGTTTATTATGTTCTTGCTAATTGTGATTGAGGATCTTTGACTTTGCATTTTATATTATTTGACGCTTAGCGTATTAGGTTGAGAAAAAATATTTTTATTTATTCTTCTCAATCTAATACGTCGCGGGCTTGTTCACGTTCCGTTTCCTCGGTATTTTGGGAAGCGGAGTGTGACAAATTGCACTTTGGCAAAAATGGGAACACCTTAACACCAGGGATTTAGTGCGATTTTGAAAGTTTATTATAAGTTTACTGCAAATAGCTTTAAGTTCTTGGGGGCTTAATTTAATTTACCGGAGGAAAGTAAATTATTCATTAGCAAAAGGCAATGCCAGAATCATATTAGTTAATCATCTGTGCTTGTTACATGCCATTGTCAATGGAATAGTTGGATCAGAGAAGGCGCCCTCGGATATCTGATCAAACACAAATTTGTTAGCAGCCTCTGTGTAATGGACTCCATCCCAATTAACCCGAGTTAAAGGTTTTCCACAAGATTTTCCAAGCAGCTGTTGTGTTCCATTTACCGTGATTGTCTTTCCGCAACCAGCGTGAATGTTATAGTTGTACTTTCCTCCGTGTCCGCAACAAGCTACAAGGGGGTGCCCAAACCCTGCAGATTCATCGACATAGCTCTTTAAACATCATTGCCACTTAATTCATTTACAGTACTAATTAAATTAAATGTCCTAAATTTATATATACTTATCAAATAACAAGCTTCTAATTCTATGGTTAGATAGATAAAGCACAACAGAAGTTCACTACTACATGAGTTTCATTTTTTTAAGTGATTTGAAGTACTCCAGCTTTTGCTTATGCATGAAATTGTTGAAAACGAACTAGTTAAAAGTTCAATCTCGAACATTACTCTTTGATTCATGAAGCTTAATATATATAAATTAGAGTTTGGCACTAGTTTTACACTAGTTATTGAGCGATTACCAAATTGCCTTGGTTGGCTTATGAGCGAGTATTTGACAGAGTAGACATCTACATATGTAAATACTGCAAGAGGCAGTTGCTCTCTGAGTTGATCTACAGTTTTCTTGAGCCTTTCATTGAAAAGTTGGGCCATCTCGTTGAAAGGAACTCCGCAACCAGCTCTATCGACCTGAGATGCTAAAATAGGGATACGATCCAAAACATAAGGGAGGCAACCAAAGGGACCGGTGTTGTGTATCCAAAAGTATCTTCCTCCTTCACCATAAATACTCTGAGAAAAGTTTCACATTAGTTTAGTGTCTCGAAGAATTGTAAGGTGATGTATATATCTCATCGAGGAATCATGTACCTGTATGGCAATTGTGAACTTGTTGAGGATGTCTGGGATAGTTGCTTTAACCTCTTCTGCGCTCATGTTGGAGAAGTATCCTGATGTTAGGTCGTTCTGGCCTATATCAAATGTGTATAGTGCCCGAGAGAAATAATCTTCTTTTGGCAACAAATCTTGGAAAACTCCTCCTACAAAATCAGTTCTACATTAGTAAACATTTCATAAGATACTTTTTAGAGTTTGAAACCATTTATTTCATTTCTTAAAGCATTGATTAGAACTAATAAAGTTCTACTGAAATTAATCAGTTTGGCTGATTATTATTATTATTATTATCATTATTTTTTTAATATATAATAAGTAGTAAAAGCCATAAGAACTAGAATGAACAGAGAAATAGCAGTAAGTTCAAGATTAATATTGACTTCCATAATTTTTTTATACGCAATAGTAATCACATTGAACTTGAATCTATACATGTAGATTAATTTTTGAGATTTCTTCCCTGAACGTGATAGGGAAAAAAAATCAAACACATAAATATGCAAGAAGAACAAAATTTCTGTATTCCCAAGAAAACCTAAAACTTCAAGTACCCTAACATACTATTTTAAGGCTTCGTCCTCATATCTAACTCTGATCCCATTACCTTCGTGCTGTTTAGTTCGATTTCTAAAACAAAGGAAAAGAAAAAGTACCAAAAATTTGATTTCCTTGTATTTCATCAATGTTAAAGTAAAAGAGAGAGAATATTGGGTAAATTTCCCTTGAGTTGAATATTGAGTGTGCTATTTATACAAGTAGAGGAGTGTGAGGTGTGTTCTCCCAAGCAATGTGGGACTAAAACCCACTACAATACACTATTATCAACAGCCCCCTTCAAACTCATGTCGGATCAAACAAAGTGAGTTTGCGTACAAGAAACTGGAACCGATGAACAGGTAAGGCCTTTGTGAAGAAATCTGCAAGCTCGTCAGCAGATGAAACATGAGGAAGTAGAATTGTCTTGTCCTTGATAACTTGGTGACGGACAAAATGAGCGTCGATCTCAATATGTTTGGTCCTTTTATGAAATACTGGATTATTAGCAATCCGGATGGCACTCTTATTATCACAGTAGAGAGGAGTAGGAGTCGTAACAGAAATGCCGAAATCACTACGAAGGCGACGAAGATGAATAATCTCTTTAGCTGTTGTGGACATTACACGATACTCTGCCTCGGTACTGGAAAGAGCAATAACATCTTATTTCTTACTTCGCCAGGAAATAAGGGAATCACCAAGAAATATACAATAACTTGTGGTAGACTTTCTGGTAGTTGGATCACCAGCCCAATCAGCATCAGAATATGCACAAAGCTCTAACTTAGATGTAGCAGGAAACAAAAGAGAGCGAGTGCTAGTACCCCGGAGGTACCGAAGAATCCGTAATAAGATAGCATAGTGTACAGAACGTGGGTCACTAACAAATTGACTGATAATACCAACAGCATAAGAGATATCTGGTCGAGAGATGCACAAATAGACCAACTGGCCAACAAGATGTCGATATCGAGTAAGATCGGATAGAGGTTCACCGTCAGTAGAGCAAAGTTTGACATTCTGCTGGAGTGGAGTATCGACAATTGCATTGTCAGTTAGCTCAGCTTGATTTAGAATATCTGAGAGATACTTCTGTTGTGACAGTAATACACCCCGCGGGCCTTGAGAAATTTCTAGACTAAGAAAATACCGAAGAGATCCAAGATCCTTCATGTGGAACTGTTGTTACAACTGATATTTTGGGTATTGTATACCTGCCATATCATCACCTGTAAAGATCATATCATCTACATAGATGAGTAATAAAACTCTGCCACGCGATGTAGCGTGAACAAACAGAGAAGCATCTTGATGACTTTCCATAAAGCCCGCTTTGAGCACGACATCGCGAAAACACTCAGTGCCTGCTTGAGACCATAAACAGCATGGCGAAGGAGATATACATGTCCCGGAGGAATATTTGACCCTGGAGGCGGTTGCATATATACGGTCTCTGATAAAGAGGCATGAAGAAAAGCATTTTTGACATCCATCTGGTATAAGGGCCAACGATGAGCAGCAACGGCCGCAAGGAGAGTACGAACTGTGGGCATCTGAGCAACAGGAGCAAAGGTCTCCTCATAATCAATACCTTGTTGCTGAGTAAAATCTCGAGCCACTAAACGAGCTTTTCGATATTCAATGGTGCCATCAGGATGAAACTTGATCTTATAAACCCACTTACTGCCAACAAGAGAGATCCCAGGAGGACAGGGAACAACATCCCAGATATGAGTTTGTTGAAAGGCTTGATATTCTTCAGCCATAGCCTATCGCTACTCTGGAATTTGAACTGCCTCTTGGAAGGACTTTAGCTCAACAATAGTATGAATGGCAGCAAGAAAGTTATGAAAGATAGGTGAATAAGAAGTAACTGAAGCATACCGGGCAGGCATGACATGTGAGCGTTTGCCTCGACAAAGAGCAAGAGGAACCTCAGGCGGGGAGATGCTAGCGCAGGTGCGTGGAGATCAACAATATTTTCTGGAGTGAGAGTTGTGTCCATGCGATATGGATTAGATTGTGTAAGAGAAGACTCGGGTGAGGAAGAGTCAATAGAAGGAGAGGGAGATTTGTCAGGGAGATCTCGAAAGGAAAACTGAGGTGAAGAAGTGGGTGATGCAGTTGATGGGGAAGCATAATCAGTAGAGTGGAGGAAATTAAAGTCATTAGAAGCAGAATAATATGGAGAATCCTCTTCGAACTGAACATGACGAGATATATGAACTCGACGAGTTGCAGGATCATAACAACGATAACCTCGATGTTCTGAACTAATTCCTAAATAAACATAAGAAACAGCTCTGGGAGACAATTTATCATGTTCGTGAGATGGCAGAAGAACAAAACATCAACAACCAAAAACGCGAACTAGATCATAACAGGGAGGATGAGTATAAACACGACTATAAGGAGTAGCACCGGAAAGAGAGCTAGATAGAGTGATATTAATGGCATGAGTCGCGGTGAGAATAGCCTCAGCCCATAAATAACGAGGAACATAGTAAGAAATGAGCATTGATCGAGCAATATCGATGATATGACGATGTTTATGTTCAACAACACCATTTTGCTCATGAGTGTAGGGACATGACTGTTGAAAGATAATCCCATGAGAGGACATGATAGAGCGCATGGTAGAGGATAGGTACTCTTTGGCACAATCAGAACGAAAAATTTCAACACGAGATTGCCATTGAGTGAAAATCATAGCAGTAAAGGCTTGATAAGCAGTAAGTACGTCAAAATGATTCTTAAGTAGGTAAACCCATGTAAAACGATAGAAATCGTCGATAAAGCTAACATAATATAAGTAGCCAGATGAAGAAGGCAAAGGAGTTAGCCCCTAAATATCAGAATGTACTAAATCAAATAAGAAAGTGGATACGCATGTACTCATTTTAAATAGTAAAGCAGTGAATTTAGCCAATTTGCAACCAGTACATGACTCAATACTAGAACTAGATGATACAGGACTAAGTACTCCAGAGTGAATAAGACTCTCCAGCCTTTTATTAGACACATGACCAAGTCGTCTATGCCATAAATTGGCAGGAAGCGAGGTAGAGGGTTTTGACGAACGAAGAGAAGCAACAAAAGAACGTGGACGTATGGACTCTGAAATGTGAAGATATTCTAGAAAATACAGTTTGTGCCTCCTACGACCTGCCCCAACCGTCTTGCCCGTCTGTGGATCCTGCACAATACAAGTATCAGAAGAAAATGAGACAAACAGGCCCGCCATGCATAAGAGCTAATAGAAATTAAATTCAAGCACAACTAAGGAGCCACATAGATTGGACCAAGTGTTAGATGATCAGATGGATCATTTTGTGGGGTAATAGAGCCATACTGAGTAATGGACAATGGTTGTCCAGCAGCTGTGTAGATAGGAGGAAGAGAGGATGAAGTAAAGACAGAGGATAAAAGTGAGGCATTACAAGTCATATGAAAGGAACAGCCAGAGTCAAAAATCCAGAGATCATTCATACCAGAGACCGAAGGATTAGCTGAAGAACCAGCAAAATGCATACCAGAGAGTTGTGCGGCGGATGTAGAGGTGATATGTTGAAAAGCATCAAGTTGACGGTGAAGACTTTCAATAGCTTGAATAGTAGTCTGAAGTAGTAGAAGGTATAGCATTGGCCAGCAATCCTGGTGTACGAGAGGGTTGAGACTGAGGGGGTCGCCGACCACGACCAGTACCTGAGGAACGTAACTCAGGATGAAGCTTGAAGCATGTCTCAATGCGGTGTCCTTTCTTCTTGTAATATTGGCAAGAGAGCTTAGATCGAGCCTGTGGAGAGGGAGCCTGTGGAGAAGTATGATTCATAACAGGAGCAGTGACAGGTACAGACAAAACAGTCTCGAGTGAAGAGGT
>BQKN01060634.1:0-12597 GCA_022839385.1 Asparagus kiusianus | reverse complement strand
CCACATGGCCCAAGCAGAGGGAAGCGAGCCAATCTCAACAGTGAGACCAGAGCCAACACAACGAGTGAGATAATCCATGACACGAAATTCCTACAATTGCCGCTCTGTACTCTCCTTGACATAGAGAGCACGAGCAGTCTGAAGATCGACATCACCACTGCCAGAGGCAATAGTACTGTATGAAGCAACAGTGCTGATGGACGGCGGAACTGGTCCCGTACTGGTGAGATGATCAAGCAAACCAGCGTCACACAAGGCATTGGTGACAATGGTGGACCACCCTGCCCAGTCACTTTGATCATTGAGGGGCAAAGGTGGATTGGGAATCTTCTCTGAAGGAGCCATAACAGCAATGTTGAGACGTCGAGATGCCGTTACTAACTGCGAAATGGCAATGCCGTTCGTTTGAGGCCGAGAGACGGCTTGAAACGACGATGCCGTTAATTTGAGACCGAGAGACGGTCTTAAAACGGCAATGCCGTTAAAATAGAACCCGAATGTTAGAATAAAACCCGAAGGTTTAAAATAGAACCCGAAGGTTAGAATAAAACCCGAAGGTTAGAATGAAACCGGAAGGTTAAACGAGAACGCGAAACGCGTTAAGAGGCCGCAAAGCGGCAAGGCCAAAATATCTGGTAGATGAACGCCAAAAAAACATTAAACGGCTGTAAAGCAACAAGGCTAAGATTTGGCAAAAGTACGCAGAAGCGTTAAAAATTTTATTTGAAGGGAAATAGCCCTAGTTCTGATACCATGTTAAAGTAAGAGAGAGAGAGAATCTTGGGTAAATTTTCCTTGAGTTGAATATTGAGTGTGCACATATATTTATACAAGTAGAGGAGTGTGAGGTGTGTTCTCCCAAGCAATGTGGGACTAAAACCCACTACAATACACTATTATCAACATTCAAAAAATTATAGAAAAAGTATATAAAACTCAAAGAGTACTACTTTTTTTCTATTTCCTTGTTTGGTTAGTTCGATTTCTAAAAAAAAGGAAAATGAAAAGTGCCCAAATTTTGATTTCCTTGTATATAAAACTCAAAGAGTACTACTTTTCTTTTCTTTTTTTTTTCTATTTCTTTGTTTGGTTCAAAACATGAAAATAAATTCCTAACTTTATAGAAAATAATTTGGTTTCTTTTTCTTTTGTTTGGTTGTATATCACTTTATAGAAAATAGGTACCTAAACTTTTTCACTCACAAATACCCATGGGAAGGGGTGGAGAAATGGGGTACGGGTGTACTTAATTGTTTTTTAATACAAATATTAAATTTCTACACAATTTCCTCTCATTTAGGGAGGAAGTTGATTTCTATAAAACACCCCCTTTTCCCTACTTTATAGAAAATATTTTTATAAAAATTTTTTGAACCAAACACAGTTTATCTACAGAAATCCATTATTTACAAGAATGTTATTGTCAGATATTTTTTTAAAACTTTTCAATAAAATGGGTGAACCAAACACCCCTTAGCTTACAACAATAGAAGACTTTTTATATAGAAATCAAACAGCTATATCCTCGGTCCTAGTTATTGGTGTTAGTATTATAGCTACCGTGGAAATGAATAGTAACTTTTCTATTAATTATCTTTTTGTGAAAAAAATTTAACCGAAGTGTGTTGTAGTTGGTTAAAGCCCAAGGAAGCAACCTAAGGATTGTAGGTTCGAATCACCCTCACTTTTTTAAATTAATGATATTATTTAGTACTAGTCCCTCTCATCTTCAATAATTACATATTAACCCCTCAAATCTCAATAATTGTTGACTAGTCCTTCAAATTCTCAATAATTGCATATTAACCCCTTAAATCTCAATAATTGCTCATTAATCCCTCAAATTTTAAGGTTATTGTAATTTGGTACCTCAATGATAAAAGACCCTCATCTAATATTTTTTAAAAGGGTTATTTGCAATTCAGCATTTTATAGGGTATTTTTACATAGCGTTATTCAGTTATTGGCCCCTCAAATCTTCAATAGTTCCATATTAGTATCTCAATCTTAATAATTGCTCATTACTCCATCAAATCCTAGTCTTATTGCAATTTTATCCCTTAATTACCAAAATACCATCATCTAATGTTTTTAAAGAGTTATTTGCAATTTAGCACTCTAAAATTTACATTGTTTTAAAATTTTGATATCCACAAGTTTATTTGACACCATGATACCCTAAAAATTACGCCTTTTTTAACTTTGATACCCAAACCTTTTTTGACACTTTGCTACCCTAATGTTTATACATTTTCTAACTTTCATACATTAAAGATTCTAAAGTTTTTTGTTTTTACTTTGGTGCTCCAATGTTTTAACAATTTTTTTTAACTCTAATACCCTCACGTTTAAGAAAAAGTTAAATGTATGAAAGAGTCAAAAAAACTTTGGGTATCAAAGTTAACAAGATATAAACTTTTTCTCAACAAAAGTTTTAAGAAAAAACTTTGAGGTTTTAAAATTAAAAATATGTGAACCTTAGGGTATCTATTGCCAAAAACATTCACTACAACAAATTGCACTTTTCCCGACGCTTATTCCCGACGCATGGTAAAATACGTCACCAAAAACTATGTTTTTCCCAACACATGGTAAAATACGTTTCCAAAAACTATGTTTTTCCCGACGATTTTAGTTAGCGTCGGCAAAACATATATTTTTCCCCACGTTTATAATTAGCGTCGCTAAATGTGTATATTATTTACGACGTTTTAACTTAGCGTCGGTAAAAGTGTATGGATTTCCCGACGTTTTTTCATTTTCGTCGGCAAAAGTATAGCTTTTAGCAACGTAAAAATATTTGTCGCAAAAAAGTAAACATTTGGCGACGCACGTTAGCGTCGGCAAAAGTGTAGCTTTTAGCGACGAACAGTTTTATGTCGCTAAAAGTAAACACTTTTACCGACGCTATATTGCATCGGCAAAAATATAGCTTTTAGCAACGCAAAACTATTACGTCGCTAAAAGCTATACTTTTGGCGACGCTTTATTACTCAAGTGCGTCGCCAAAACCCCCTCTTTTTTTCATTCCCCCGCCTACTTTTCAATTCGTTCCCATCTTTTTTTTCATTTCCCTCATTCTCTCTCATGATCCATTCTTCTCTCCCT
This sequence comes from Asparagus kiusianus, assembly GCA_022839385.1. Classification (NCBI taxonomy): domain Eukaryota; kingdom Viridiplantae; phylum Streptophyta; class Magnoliopsida; order Asparagales; family Asparagaceae; genus Asparagus; species Asparagus kiusianus. The sequence continues at coordinate 9,489 of BQKN01060634.1, read as the reverse complement.
CATTACGAAAACCCCCAAATTAAAAGTCAGCCTCCTCTCTACCCTAAATCGGAGCTCGCCGCCGCCTCTCGGAGATCGCCGCCACCTCTCAGAGATCGTCACCGCCTCTGGGAGATTGTCACCGCCTCCATGCATCCTCTGTTGAGCTCCTTTAGTCGATCACCTATCGACCTAGCCTACTCCCACCGCCACCCAGCCTAGTCCCCTCTGCTGCCTCTCTATCCCAAATCTAAAACGGGCCAACCCCCCCTCCACAAACCCCCCAAAATCTCTCTCTCATCTCCACGCCAGCTTCTGAGACTGCACGGCACCGGCAATAGAGAGGGCGGGGGTCATCCGAGCGAGCGGGCTCAAGGTCGATGACGAAGTCCTCATCGAAGTCCTCGGCCGCGTCCTCATCGAAGTCCTCGGCCGCGGCTGTTTCTTTAAATCGATCCTCTGCAAGCACGACGAGGGCCTCGTCCTTGTGAAGGTCTACTTCAAGTGCGGCGATCCTCTCGATCTCAAGGTATTTTGATTCTGTTCTCGAGTTTGTACCCTAGTTTTTAATTTTTCCCTAAGTTGGAAAGTAATTTGTTGCTTGGATAGGAGTATGAGAGGAAATTGGCGAAGATTAGGCAGACTTTTCACACGATTCAGCATCCGCACGTTTGGCTGTTTCAGGTAAGTTTTAATTTTGCTGTGAATTTAGGTTGAATACCTTGTGTTTTTGTAAAAGTTGGGTTTCTTTTAGTGATTTAGCTACGTTTTTTCTGTAATTTGGGTGATTTAGAGTGATTCGCCTTTTTGGTTGTAGTTATTCTGAATTAGAAGTTTCATATTAGATATTTAGCATGCATGATTTGTAATTTGAATGATTTATAGTCTTGGGTTTTGATTGACAACGTGTTGAGGGCAGTGGAGGAGGATAATGGGAGGTTGTTGAGGAGACTTAGGGCTCGCATCGATGGGTAAGTTCTTCCTTTCAAATTTTTGGTATTTTTTGCGAGGGTTCATTGCCAAAATTCCTATAAAATCTGAAGGATATTTTTTTGTCATTATCCCAACATATTTGTCATAAAGAGGAGGATATCATTATCTACAATACTATAAGGTTCTATATTTGATGAGGAAGTGTGACATCATGAACCTGATTTATCTTTTAAGGTTAACCAGTAACTAGTGTAGCACACTAAGAAAACATAATAAACAACTATGGAATTGGTTAATCGTGATATGGGTTTCAATGATATGTCAGTTTAGTGATCTAGGTGCTTGTACATTGTATTTGTTTTCTGAACTATCGGTAAAGCATTACTTATTTGATTCCTGGAAAATGTTTCAGAAAGTGAAATTATCTTCAGTACTAAGTAAGAAACATTAGCAGTGTTGTAAGTTTATAACGTATAAATTTTTATGAACTTGGTATACAGCTTATAGATTTACTTGCATTTTATAGATGTAACCTTTCAGAGAAAACAATAACTTCCTGATCCTTTCCCGGTCTATTTTAATTATTTAAACAAATAAATTCATATGGTATTTTGTATTTATATGTTTGTCTGATTACTGACATCTTTATATTTCTGATTGTCTGTACTACATGCAAAATCTCTGCTGATCTAACTTATATGCTTTTTAATTGAAGACTTACCTTAATAAATGCTTGTTAGTTACTTATGGGGTACTATCACAATGCCCCCCTGGTTTTCTGATAATGTAGTGGCACGCGGATCAAGACCTGCAAACGGAATATAGCAGCTCCTTTGGACCCTTCAGCTTTTGCAGATGCAGTAGTTCAGATATATCTAGATAATGCTGGTAATTTGGTATTGTTTGTCAAAATATTGGCTCTAGTGTTCCTCATATTCATCCTCATGTACTATTTTGAAAAGTGAAATTAGATGTGGAGCAAATCAAACTTAGTTGTTTCAGCTAGATGTGAAACGTCTTTTTATTAAGTGCATTTGGACGTTGATATTAAATGTCTTTCAAACTTTATAGGTTCTAATTAATTTATATTTTTTATAGAAGATGTTGTGGAATTCTTCGGCAGAAGGAGATAACCATGAATGTTAATTTGTGTTTTTTTTTGTCTGAAGATTCTGGGACTTCAAGTTCTATCATAAACCAAGGGCTTAAAATCATTGCCCAGTTGTTTCAAAATCAAATTAAAATGATCTTTTAGTGATATATCTGCCAAGTGCGAACCCTGTAACATTCATTGTATGGTTGAGGCATAAGGGAATCAAGTACAACATTCTTTGCCAAATATGATTTTTTTCATATATAATTAATTTTTTACAAGGCATGTTCTTTGAATGTTTGGTTAAGCTATTATATTATAAATTTGTATTATTTTCATTGTTGCACAATATAGATAGATTTACCAGTTGACTTGTTGATTAGTATATGTCTGACTAACTACTGTCCTTCTGTAGGAACTTGTAGCCAAAAGTCTTGAATCTTCAGATCTAAACTTCTCACGGTACGGCGACACCTTTTTTGAGGTACCTTGATAAATCTTACCTTTTTGCTATGAAGTTGCATGTATTATGGTTGCTATGTGTCCTTCTACATCCCACATGTATATACTTGTGTAAAAAATGTTATTTTCATCTTAGTCTTTTATTTATTTTGCTATTGATATTCAATTATTTTAGTAGCTATATCTGATTCCTGTCATATGGTTATTCTTTCTGAGGACCATATCGAGACCAATTTGTTTTAGGTCTTTCATTGTTGCTCATGTTTGGGTGCGATTAGAGGATGAAGTAGGAACGAAAATCCTTTTTCTTTTTAGTATGGATAATTATTAAGCAATCGTGATACATTCGATATTTAAATAGTTTTTTCTTTCTCATTTAGTAAGTGTCATTGATATCTTGAGTCACTGGCAGAGCTTGGCAATATTTTGCTGCAGATTTTGTTGTTGCCTTCTTCTAGAAAGTCGCAATCAAATTACTTTGCTTGCGTGATGTGTCTTGCTGAAGATTTTTTTGTTTCCTAAAGTATCATCTTAGATGAGTTTTCTGGAATTTGGTCTTATGCTTGTCTGTTATCTGATTCTTATTATTCCATGTGTCCTAATATGTAAAAGTTATTTGGTGCCTCGAGTCCTGAAAGACATTATACCTTTTGAATTTTAGTCTACTCTAAGCAAATATATGCTCCAATGTCAAACTATAATACAGTAAGTTGTTAAAGAATGGTTGTCTACAACTTCAAAGACATGATTCTAGGAGAATCTTGCATGCATCACATGGAATTAATGTCTGCGTTTCATAATATGGCAGTCAGGAGGCATGGCAAGCAGCACTGTCAGGGAAAACTCATAATTTGTTTTAGCCCATGGTGAAGAGATCACTTTATACCAAATGAAGTTCTGTTTATAAATTTCATTGGGCTATTGTTGACTAAATCTAGACATGTGAACTTCATGAACAACTTGTTCAATTGCTCCAATGAAGTTAATGATAGAGAGGTGGAAAGAATATTTGTTGATCAGCTATCAAACTTCAGCGGTGTTCATAACTAAACATAGGATCTAGGTATTGTAAATAATGAATTCATTACTAGACATTTTGGCATAAAGAGGAGGATATCATTTTGTCATTATCTGTCTTGATATTTTTCTTCTTATGCATTCAGCATAAACATCTTACTCATCAATACATAAATAAAAAGTATATATTAGAGCATTACTGAGTACACTTTTTTGTGTTTGATTTTAACTTTTTATTTGCCTTACTAAGTACATTTCTTTCTATTGCAGCTACACAACAGAAGTTGGAGATGGATGGTGAAGGTGGGAAGAAGAAGCCAGGGATGTGACGAAGGAAAGGCTTGCAACGTTGATAAGACATGGGTTCTTTGTAGTCTTTATTGTTCAAGTCTACTTATTCATGATTGTTGGATTTATTAATAAAACATGTGTCAAACACTTGTTATTTGTTTAATAGAATTGCGTTTAAATTTATTTACTAATGTTATTATATGTTTCATTTTAATGATTGTGAAAATAAGCACCGATATTATTTTAGCTGTTAATATCAATTTGTTTGGAGTATAATTTGATGTTTGGTTTCTTTGTTGATGTGAATGGGAGCAAATTTATTGTGGATGTTCAAGTTCAGTGTAGTTGACAGAAAAGATATTACTTTTGGATACAAATTAGTGTCAATAAAAATATACTTTTTACCGACTAAAAAAAATACTTTTGCCGACGTTATATTGCGTCGTCAAAAATAATATCTTTTAGCGACATTATCTTACGTCGCCAAAGGTATAGTTTTTAGCGACGCTTTATTCTGCGTCGCTAAAAGCTAAACTTTGGCCGACGCTAACTTGCGTCGCCAAAAGTATAATTTTTAGCGACGAACAATTTTGCGTCGCTAAAAGTTATACTTTTGCCGACACATAGCTTTTGCCGACGCTGCATGCGTCGCCAAAAGTACATTTTTGCCGACGTAAAATATTATGCGTCGCTAAAAGATGTACTTTTCCCGACGCATGACGCGACGCCAAAAGTATACTTTTGGCGACGCAGTGTATTTACGTCGCCAAATACTTTCCTTGACACACTTTTGGCAACGCGTTAGCGACGTTGCATTTGCGTCAGGAAAGATTTTTCCCGATGTTTTTTAAACCTTTGCCGACGTTTTTGTTTCGTCGGCAATGTTGTATTTTGTTGTAGTGATTTGATATTAAAGTTAAAAGGTGTAAATTTTAGATTACCAAACTGTAAATAATCTTTTTTTTAGCTAGATGAGTTTTAAGAAAGAAAATATAACTAAGAGTTATTTTCATCACTAAAGGACCACATTGTAAGACCCATTAGAATTTGAGAGACTAGTAAGCAATTATTGAGATTTAAGGGACTAATATGGAATTATTAAAGTTGTTGGGGACTAAATTTTGAAAATATTTCTTCGTAAAAAATTGAGGCTTTATTTTATTTATTTATTTTTCTTATCGGGCTACCAAGTCAGTAGTACGAATGCTTTAGCTAATATTTCTTCTAAATAAAAATGAGCTTTTTTTTTCGCTTTCTCCACACTAATATGCTTAAAAATTTTCTCTTTATCTACAATACAACTACCAAAGTCATTAGAATTATCCTAATGCTTAAATCATTATTTTTTTAAATTTTCCTGTATTAATTTATCTATGATAAAAAACCTAAAAAATATTTTTGTTGACAAACTAAATTTTTTTAACCATATGCCTAAACCATTTTTTTGTTCGTTCACACTTATTTATTTATATTGCAAACACTAAAAACATTTTCATCCACAAATTAAGAAAAAATTTTCTAAGCAAAATACTTAACCATTATTTTTTAATTTCATCACACAAATGCCGCAATAACGCGCGGGTCAATTTTGCTTGTTTGACCTAATATTAAAATGACACAAACTCCATTCATGAGAAAAACACTCAAGAACTATGCAATAAAATGTTTAGAATCTTTTTTGTGCAAGTTGAATGCATCAAGGTGCAGAGGAATCATGTATGAGATAGTTTTGTGAAAGTTTGTACACGATTCTCCCTTAACTAGCCTATCTTAAAGTTGTCTTTCCTATTCTAAAAGCACATACCTTGTTTGTAGACTGATAGGGATCTGGATTTGAACTGAGAGAACTGCCATGTCTGCACATCAAGTGAGAAGGGACTGAAACCACTCTGAAATAGCGTTGTGTTTTGTCGTCTGATAGTTGATCCTGCTGTTGCAAAGTTGGCTCCATGAGAGAAATTAGCCCCAATGGAGTTCAGATAAGCACTCAAATATGGCAGGCCGACGCCGTTGGCTTCAGATTCGGAAAGAAAATGACAACAAGCACTTCCTTAGAAATTAGAATGGTGATTTTTACTCAAAATCATGTGAATGGAAGACTGGAAAGAATGATATTTATCAGAGAGGAATAAACTGGCTGTATAAAATTATTCGTTTGAATCTACATCTAATTTACTACTTGAATGTCGGTTTGGGTAAACTTTAGAAAACTTTCTTAGATTTTTTTTGGCGTGCTTGCAAAAAATATGATTAACTTTAGAGCTTTGGGAATGCATATTTGGGGTGCTTTGCAAAAAAAAATACGGTTTTTCTATAGAGTGCCCTTGGGCACTCTATAAGAGAGGAGAGAGATAGAGAGAAATGAATGAGGAGAGGGGGTCCCCTGATTTGCATTGGGATCTTCTCCTCATTCATTTCTCTCTATCTCTCTCATCTCTTATAGAGTGCCCAAGGGCACTCTATAGAAAAACCGAAAAAAATATGATTAACTTTAAAGCTTTGGGAATGCATCCCTGAACTTAAGTTCCTAGAAAACCTGCTGAGCTTTTAAAAAGTTCCACTTGGCACCCGGTCTTTGAATTTTTAAGAAAATTTAGTTTCACAGTTTGTGGAAGGAAAGAGAATACACAGGAAAATGAGGAAATCAGCTAGGAAGGGACTTTAAAATTTACGGTTTTACGAAGAGAGGAATGTTACTTTAATGGTGTGTTTGGGAGTTTACTAAAGGAAGGGAAGGAAAGGTAAACAACGGGAAGGGAAGGAAAGGGAAGGGAAGGGAAGAGAATTGTAATATATTGTTTGGGAGTTGAGTAAGGTGAATGAAGGTGAAAGGAAGTAAATATATGTAAATTTACATAAATGACTTTATACTAATAACACATTAGCCTTTTTATTTGTTTTGATGGGGGTAAGAATGTCATTACACCCCTTTACCCTCCTTTACCCTCCTCTACCGTCCAAATCGGGGGGAAAGAAAACCAAGCAATTTTAACCTCCTTTCCCCTTCCTTCCTCCTCTCTACCCTCCTTAAAAAAACTCTCAAACAAGGTGAAAGCCTCATTTCTCTTCCCCTCCCCCTCTCTACCCTCCATCCAAACAGGGCATAAGGCTCCGTTTGGTTAGAATTTTTTTCCATTGAAAGCCTGTCAAAGTGTCACTTTTTTGGCAGGCTTTCAAGCAAAATCACCTTTAAAAGAGGCGATTTTGCTTGAAAGTCTGCCAAAAAGTGACACTTTTGACAAGCTTTTAAGAGAGCATTTCCCTCAAAAACAAGGAACCAAACAGCCCCTAAGTGTAGAACTTTAATTAGTAGGTGAAACTTTTCGAAAATTTGAGATGGTTCTAAAAATAGTTTTTTCCCCTAGAAATTACTCCTAAAATAGGGTCATTCCACATAAAGCACTTTTTATTGTCAATTAATATGTCATCTTTAAAGTGTTTTTTATTGCAATCAATCACCTTGACCCACTTTTCAGTTAATTTTTTTCTTAATTGACTCCCCCAAATCTCAATTAAAGATCATTTCTCTATTATACTTAGTATTTGACAGCTAATCATTACAACAAAACTGAAAAAAATCTTATTGAGAAATTAGTCTAAGCAGGTAATTTTTCATGGTGGTTTTATTTATGATATTTCTTTTCTATTTCTCCAATGCTAAAAAGTTTTACTTGTTTGTCACATTGCCACCTATTACAATAAATAAATCAATCAATTAAAGTTCAATGGTTTATTTGGTAAATATCAAAAACCCCTAATTTTGGACAATTATCGTGAAACCCTCTTTAACTTCCAAAATATCACAAAATAGTGGTTATCACCAAACCCCCATTTGACTTTCAGATTTTATAAAAAAACTCCTTTAACTTTCAGATTTTATCAAAAAGCCCCCTAAATTTAAGAGAGGTTTCTGATAAAATCTTAAAGATAAGGAGGATCTTTTGTAACCCCTAAATTTAAGGAGGGCTTTCTGATTTTGTGAAAGTTAAGGAGGTTTTCGTGATAATTATCTAAAATTAAGGGGTTTTTTAATGATATTTAGCTATTTTTTTCTTTTATTTTCTTTTCCTTTTTCTTTGTTTTTAAGACAAAAAAATCCAGTCCTAGTCTTAATCTCCCTAGCCTACCTACACAATTGATGTTTTTGGCTAGTTCTACTTCTACTTATAATTTATTATTATTATTTTTAGAGACATCAGTAAAGTTATAGTAACAAGTTATCGAGTGATTCATTTCTTATAGAACTTCATAGAAATGTACGTATTATTTTGGATCAATAAGAAACAAGTTCTTGATATGAATATTATAGCATAAAATATTTTTTTTCTTAATGTCCAATTGTTGATGCACAAACTGTCTATTCAACAAGATCTACAAAATAGTCAAGTATTTTCTTATATGAATGCGTGCAGTGTAAGTTGCATGTGGCAAAGTGAGTTCTACTCACCAATGAAGTCAATGATGAGGCGGCCGTCCGAGTATCTCCCTGCCGGTTTTCCAAAGAATGTCTCACCGTTGGGCGGTGGTGCTGGGCCGAACGCTGAAGACAGACCGCCAGTATCCGAATTAGAATCCCCAAAGTTGAACACCGCTGGAAAATTGCACGCAGAAGAAGATGAAGCTTTCAATCCCCATAACAGTAATATACCAATGTTTAGCGTTAGAGTGATGGAAATAGCCATTTTGGAGAGAAATTGGCAAAAGAATGAAGGGGGAGCAGCATAAATAGAGGATCCTTTTGGTCAAGCTAAAGGTGAAAGCTATGACGACGAGGGTGATGCTTAGGCTGTGGCGTTTTGCAATTGATTTCACGTGCTAGAACCGCCTTTGAGGTTGGGTCCATTACCTTTGCTAATGCTTCTCCTTTTGGACCCGGACCGTTTATTTTGCGGATTGATTGCGTCCGTGTTCCCTTTGGTTTCAGCCTATGTTTGGCTGCATGTGCTGTAGAGCACCGAAAACAGACCATTCTGTTCTTTTTGTCCACCTTATTCATGACTTGAGAAATTTGATTGTTAGGTTAGGTGAGATCGTGATGCCATCTTTTCATTCTATAATTTTTTTTCTCTTGTTTCTTTAGAGCATCTCCAACCACAAAACCCAAAATGGTGTAGTTTTTACATCAAGTTGGTATAGTTTTTATACCAAATCACTATTCCATCTCCAACCCATTACACCAAATTTTACACCAAAAAGAATATTCCTTTTATTATTCTTATCTTTTAACATTTTATCTATTTAAAATATTTAACAAATTATGTAATTATATAATACATTACATATAATTAATTATAATAATATATTTTATGAATAAAATAAAAATATAAAAATTAAATGTTAAATCAAATTAAAATATTATTTTTATAAATTCAACTAAAGATTACATTTAACATCACAAAAAAAACATCACACTTGCAAGCAAAAAATAAAAATAAAAGGCATTACATTTTTATGTCCTAATTTTTATCTAAATGGTGTAGTTTTTCTTATTTATTTTTGAATTTTATTTTAATAATTATTTTATACTCTAATTTTATTATAATAATTAATATAAAATAATATATATTATTAATAAAAAAACAAAAGCAAAAAGAATAAAGTTTAGAAAAAAGCAAAAAGAAAAGAAAATATGAATAAAAGAATAAAGTTTAGAAGAAAAAAACCCAAAAAAACAGAAAAACAAAAAAAATGCGCCATTGCTACAGTGTTGCGCC